>WNWK01048047.1:0-2500 GCA_009830355.1 Cherax destructor
AAAAACACCCACACACACATACACACACAACACTCACACCCTCAAAAAACTAGGTGGGGAACTAGGTGAGTACAATTGAGTAAACCCCGGGGATAAAAAGGGTGGTAAACTAGGTGAGTACAATAGGTGGAACATACACAGGAATAGATAAGGGGGACAGAGACAAGATTTTCCCAGAGGGGAAAGAAACAAGGGGTCAAATTTGGGGAAGTTGAAGACTCCTATGAGTCAAAGAGATGTTAGAATATTTCTTCAGTCATGAGTTGTGGGAAGTGGAATAGCCTAGAAAGTGACGTAGTGAGGCAGTAACCATACATAGTTTTAAGACGAGGTTTGATAAAGCTCATAGAGCAGGGAGAGGACCTAGTAGTAATCAGTGAAGAGGCGGGGCCAGGAGCTATGACTCGACCCTTGCAACCACAAATAGTTGAGTACAAATAGGTGAGTACACACACAAAGAATGCTCCTCGCCATTGTCGTTTTGCTATTCACTTTATACAAATTTTAGAACATACGTTTGAATGCTTTTATATACACGAATCTGAAAAGACTCGTCCTTATGAATATGTATGTTAGAAATGGTTAGGGTCCCCTTAAGATAATTTTCAGTGGAGTGTGTGTGTGTGTGTTTGTTGTGGGAGAGGGAGTGGATGCTGAAATAGGTTGTGAGTTTGGGGTGTATACTGACTTATTCCTGAGTTTCAGTATTGCTATACCTATGCTGTCATAACAGTCATGGTTAGCATAGGTATCCTCTATATATCCCAGGCATATATATATATATATATATATATATATATATATATATATATATATATATATATCCCAGGTCCTACCTATTGACATTATCCAGCTGGGTACATTCTGCCAGCCTCCCTCCAATTTGTGGCAAGATACACCATGAATTGCCACTGATGCTTATTCATGTTTCTTGTGAACCTTTCGTCTGCTTAACATTGCCAGCCAGCTTTGCGTTGCTGGCGTCGTCTCGGTCCCTTTGTGAGTCAGGCATTGCTGGTACCTGCGTATGTGACTGTCACACAGGAGCGAATTTTGTAAGAGTGTGTGTGTATGAGAGAGTGTGTGTGTACGTTTGTGAGTGTTTATATATGTATGTGTGTGTGTACTCACCTAGTTGTGGTTGCAGAGATCGAGTCACAGCTCCTGGCCCGCCTCTTCACTGGCCGCTACTGGGTCACTCTCCTGCGCCATGAGCTTTATCATACTTTCTTAAAGCTATGTATGGAACCTGCCTCCACTACATCGCTTCAAAACTATTCCACTTCCCGACAACTCTGTGACTGAAGAAATACTTCCTAACATCCCTGTGATTCAGCTGAGTCTTCAACTTCCAACTGTGACCCTTGTTGCTGTGTCCCATCTCTGGAACATTCTGTCTCTGTCCACCTTGTCAATTTCTCTCAGTATCTTATATGTCGTTATCATGTCCCCCAATCTCCTGTCCTCCAGTGTCGTCAGATCGATTTCCTAACCTCTCCTCGTAGGACATACACCTTAGCTCCGGGACTAGTCTTGTTGCAAACCTTTGCACTTTCTCTAGCTTCTTTACGTGCTTGGATAGATGTGGGTTCCAAACTGGTGCTGCATACTGCAGTATGGGCCTAACGTACACAGTGTACAGGGTCCTGAACGATTCTTTATTAAGATGTCGGAATGCTGTTCTTAGGTTTGCTAGGCGCCCATATGCTGCAGCAGTTATTTGCTGATGTGCGCCTCAGAGATGTGCCTGGTGTTATACTCACCCCAAGATCTTTTTCCTTGATTGAGGTTTGTAGTCTCTGGCCCCCTAGACTGTCTCCGTCTGCGGTCTTCTTTGCCCCTTCCCCAATCTTCATGATTTTGCACTTGGTGGGGTTGAACTCCAGGAGCCAATGGCTGGACCAGGCTTGCAGCCTGTCCAGATCCCTTTCAGTTCTGCCTGGTCCTCGTCCGATTGAATTCTTCTCATCAACTTCACATCATCTGCAAACAGAGACACTTCGGAGTCTATTCCTTCCGTCATGTCGTTCACAAATACCAGAAACTGCACCGGTCCTAGGACTGACCCCTGGGAACCCCACTCGTCACCGGCGCCCACCAGACAACTCGTCTCGTACCATGACTCGCTGCTGTCTTCCTGAGAGGTATTCCCTGATCCATTGTAGTGCCTTCCTGTTATCCCTGCCTGGTCCTCCAGCTTCTGCAATAATCTCTTGTGTGGAACTGTGTCAAACGCCTTCTTACAGTCCAGGAATACTCTACCCACCCCTCTCTCTCTTGTCTTACTGCTGTCACCCTGTCGTAGAACTCCAGTAGGTATGTGACACAGATTTTCCTCCCTGAAACCGTGTTGGCAGTCGTTGATAAGCTTATTCCTTTCTAGGTGCTCCACCACTCTTCTCCTGATAATCTTCTCCATGACCTTGCATACTATACATGTCAGTGACACTGGTCTGTAGTTTAGTGCTACGTTCCTGTCTCTTTTTTAAAAAATTGGAAC
>WNWK01048047.1:7500-13698 GCA_009830355.1 Cherax destructor
TAACCTGGATTTGAACATACTTCTTTATTGAAGACTAACATGAAAATTGAGCAATACAATTATAATTAACTGCAAACTTCTCTTTTGACCTGGACGTTTCTTGCGGGGAAGAAAAAATAGAATCCAGCGATGAGAAGCAAAATGATGAGGTATCACTAATGGGGTCTCGTGTATGATCTACGTCAGTGATTATACACGATTATACACATAGTTATTCATCCTGAAGGGATGAATAACTATGTGAAGGCTTACTGATGATGAAAAAAAAAATCTAACTGAAATATGTATTAACAAATAATTTTCAGTTTCCATAAGAAGTTATATAGGTGATAAAAAAGCTGATGGAATTTTAAGTCAACAAGTAATGGAATTTGAAGAATAAGTGAAGAGACCTCAGATGGAAACTAGATTTTGGGACATAATTTTGAAAACACCAGATACTGGGATCGAAAGATCACCATAAGCAAAATATTATAAGCAGATCACATTAATACAGCAAGGACAAGCAAAATTGAAAAGTACAGACAAAAGAAATGTACACGGCATGAGCAAATGTAGAGGATAAGCAAAATTGAAATAAACAGACATAAGAAATTATTCACAAAGGGGGACTTGAAAGGCAGGGCCAGGAGCTGAGACTCGGCTCCCTACCATTTGCAAACAGAGCCGGGAGCTGAGAACTCTGCCATCCTCCCTGCAATCACGTACATGTAAGTACATGTAGGTAAGTACACACAGACACACACACTATTCTCACGCAGGCCAAGATAGATGGATTTCGCTCCAGGATTAATCAAAAGGGAAGAGAAACTCCGCCACTCACTTGGCCAGGTTATGGGGCGAGTAACTCCATCCTAATTTACAAAGGCATGTCCAGTGTAATGGGTGACCCACGCTGCTCGCCTCACACGCCAACCCCACCAACACAATCCTAAACAATCCGATTCCTTTTACGCGAATTGAAGCAACATCGTGAGTGAAATCAAGAACACCCAGAGTTGTTATTGTTGTCGTCAGGGGTCGTATTTTTGCCTTTATTATTTGTTATATGTGATCTTTATTATGCATTATTTTCTCTAGATAGAAAATTTTGTACTTCCGACAGAGGTGAAGGAAAGACACATGAAGGAAAGACGCATGTAAAGACCTGCATTGAGCCTTGACTTGATAAAGTTTTACCTAGAGCGAAACGTTGTCAACACTCTTGCTTCAGTCATCTGGATAATAGTAGGTGGCAGAGGTATGGTAATACCGACCAGTTGAAAATAAAATAATAGTCTCGTATGCACTGATTACAAATGTCTTCACCAGTGCATATACATCCCTTTTTTCCTTGGAATAACAGTAGCTAATCCTCCTCACATATCGTCGGTGTTGGGTTGCAAAGTCTCGTAGTATCAGTCTTGCCTCTACGTTCTCTTTGCCTTTGTAGTCGACCACATCCGTCTTGAGAACAGCAGCTGTCAGGGATGGAAGATGGTCAGTAAGAACAGGTAATCAGAAGCCAGAGGGAGGTTATTGCTACCCCAGAGGTAGAACACTGGCTGGCAAGGCTGAGAATAGCCTGTATTGTGCCGTCAATCACCTGCATCAAGATGTTTAGCCAGAGGTCTGGCTGGCTCATCATGTTCAACACCTAATTAATGTTTATATTTTGAGGCTCTCATACACTTCCCTCCCTCATTCCTTTCTTCATTCTTTATCACCCTCTCTCCTACCCTCTTCTCTTTCGCTGTTCCTTCCTTCCTTCATTCTATCCACCCTGAATAGAGAGCGTAATTATGAGTTACCCCATAAAAATAATAACCAATGCGTTTAATATATTTCTTTGAAGAGTGTAATTAGTGTGAGGTATGGTTGATGTTCAGCTCTTAATGCATGGGAACTTGGCCTTACTGACAGTTGTCTCATGTCTGGGTGTCACAAGGCTGATTTTCAGTTGCTATGTAGTGGGAACTTTGCCTTATTGACAGTCGCCTCATGTGTGTGTAGGAAGTAAATCCTAGTTCATATATAATTTTTATTTTGGCTTGAAAAACCAGAAACACAATTAATTAACACATTATTTAAGATATTTAATGACATTTAAATGTAAGTAATAAGAGTAAGTTGGAAAGAGCTACCATATATACAATGGCGTGTGAGATAATACAATTTATACATCAGTTTATACAACAAAACCCATAACAACATAAGTTATTTAATGGCCAACACGATAATACATCACTGTCAGTTATACAACAATATCTACAATTATGCAAGTTATACAGCACCAAAAACAATATACACCACCATCAGTTATACAACAACATCTAAATTTATACAAGTTATACAGCAACACAAAGAATATAATACATTTATTCTGTGTCGAAGAAAATCTACAAAGATAATCCAAAAGTCTGCGACTAATTAAGATTATTCAGATATTGTTACACATAAGTACAGCTACTCTAATTAAGGTACACATAAGTACATCTACTCTAATTAAGGTACACATAAGTACATCTACTCTAATTAAGGTACACATAAGTACATCTACTCTAATTAAGGTACACATAAGTACATCTACTCTAATTAAGGTACACATAAGTACATCTACTCTAATTAAGGTACACATAAGTACATCTACTCTAATTAAGGTACACATAAGTACATCTACTCTAATTAAGGTACACTTAAGTACATCTACTCTAATTAAGGTACACTTAAGTACAGTTATTTAAATTTAGGTGACAAAAATTACCATGCATAATATATGTGTAAATTATCTACAAAAAAGGTCAGACGAAATGGTTAATTTCCACTGGTACCTTGGCTATATTTATTAAGAAATTTTGACCTTGTTTCGTGAACCATGGCGGCTGTCAGGAAATATAAGCTCGTGAAGTTAGTTTCATTAGCAGGAGTGCCACCAACATGGGGTGCCAAGCCTGGTGCCAAGCCTGGGAATTTGCATGAAAATTTTTAAGAGCCTTAAACTGCGGAGGAGGATCGACCTGTGACCTCCTGGAGGTCACGTTAAATGACCTGAGCACTTACTCTCGGGGAGTGAAGAGGGAGGTAGAGAAAAAGAGAGGTGAGGTTGATAGGTTTGCAGAAGGTCACAATAATTGACCTTAGAGGTCATGGAACTACCGTTAACACACACACACTCACACACACACACACACACACACACACACACACACACACACACACATACACACACACACGCCCCGATGGCATGGTGGCTAGCGCTCTTGCTTCACGCACGGAGGGCCCGGGTTCAATTCCCGGCGGGCCCGAAACATTTCGAAGTGTTTCGTTACACACACACATACATACAACAGGCCTAGTGTCTAATCGACATGTGCCTAGGACAAAATGGTAACTAACACACACATCTTGAGTTTTCCCTGGGGTACGTTTATTCTCTTCTCTGAGGATGAGGGTCCCCATAAAGTTCCAAAGGTGGTACCTCCCATATTATATATATATATATATATATATATATATATATATATATATATATATATATATATATATATATATTACAGTTATCCTTGGAGGCAAAGAAGGGAATGTACGAAAGTATAGTGGTACCAACACTCTTATATGGGTGTGAAGCATGGGTTGCAAATGCTGCAGCGAGGAGGAGGCTGGAGGCAGTGGATATGTCCTGTCTAAGGGCAATGTGTGGTGTAAATATTATGCAGAAAATTCGGAATGTGGAAATTAGGAGAAGGTGTGGAGTTACTAAAAGTATTTGTCAGAGGGCTGAAGAGGGTTGTTGAGGTGGTTTGGTCATTTAGAGAGAATGGATCAAAGTAGAATGACTTGGAGAGCGTATAAATCTGTAGGGGAAGGAAGGCGGGGTAGGGGTCGTCCTAGAAAAGGTTGGAGGGAAGGGGTAAAGGAGGTTTTGTGGGCGAGGGGCTTGGACTTCCAGCAAGCATGTGTGAGCGTGTTAGATAGGAGTGAATGGAGACGAATGGTTTTGGGACATGACGATCTGTTGGAGTGTGAGCAGGGTAACATTTTGTGAAGGGATTCAGGAAACCAGTTAATTGATTTAGTTGGACTTGAGTCCTGGAAATGGGAAGTACAATGCCTGCACTTTAAAGGAGGGGTCTGAGATAGTGACAGCTGGAAGGACTTTTCTCAGCTGTCGTATCTGAGCTCCTCTGCAAAGACAGTGATTATGTATGAGTGTGGTGAAAGTGTTGAATGATGATGAAAGTATTTTCTTTTTGGGGATTTTCTTTCTTTTTGGGTCACCCTGCCTCGGTGGGAGACGGCCGACTTGTTGAAAAAAAAAAAAAAAAAAAATATATATATATATATATATATGTCGTGCCGATTAGGTAAAACTTGCGATTTTGGCTTAAATAGCAACGCTCACCTTGCCATATATGACAAGTGAAAATTTGTGTATGCAATAATTTCGCCAAAATCATTCTGAACATAACGAAAAAATTATATTTCATTGTGTTTGTTTATTATTAAATTAATGTTAATGTATCTAAAATATATTTAGTTGGGTTAGGCTAAATTAAATTGCGCTTGTTGTAACAAGGTTAGGTAGGTTTTCAAAGTTTCTCTTGGTACAAAATTATAAATTCTTACATTAACATAAATGAAAAAAATATATCTTTAAACGTATAAGAGAAAATTTTAGAAAGGACTTAATTTTTGATGAGTTCTTGCTAATTGACCAGTTTTACCTAATCGGCACGACATATATATATATATATATATATATATATATATATATATATGTGTGTGTGTGTGTGTGTGTGTGTGTGTGTGTGATGCTAAATATGTAATAAGGACCTACGTCAGTTTACAGTATTATCCTGTAAAAGCTTTGAACACGTTTTACTTGTACTTATGAGCGAGGGGAAGCAGGTGAGGGGAAGCCGCTTAACCTGAGGGGTGTTAGTGTGTGTGAATAGTGCTCAAACTCACCTGTCACCCCTCACTTTCCCTGTGTGTGAAGCAACATGTACGTCGTGTACACAGGTTTGTGTAGCCACTGTGACTCCTTCATCCAAATGACAAAAAATGAGGTCCAGCTACATTGATAATTGTCCGTCTTAAGTTATAATAGCTTCCCGAATTCTTGTTTACCCTCTCTTTTTTTCTTCGTTTCTAATTTTTTCACCTACTAGTTATTTCCTCCCCCTCCCCTTCCCCTCTTTTCTTTTCCTCTCTTTTTCTTGTATTTCATCAACTTCTTTTAATCATGATAATTATTACCATCATCAGGACACTGGAGTCACATAAAACACTTTAGCAACATGTTAATTGGTGAAGCCAGATACAGATATTCCAAAATCAGAGGGAAAAAATGGAATTAAGAGCAAATTTTTGTGTATTCCATCACACAGTAAAATATTCCCTGGTGAGAAAGTTGATCAGGAGAAAGGCGACTTCAAGGAGAGTCTAGAATGTAACTTTGGTGTTTCTGTGTCTTGCCTTACGAATTATCTCTGGGGGAAATTTGCTCTTGATATTGTATTTCTGTTTGTCCTCCTTCTCCTTATTCTTCTTTTTCATTTTGATTTTCTTTTTCTTTCTTCTTCTTCTTCTTCTTCTTCTTCTTCTTCTTCTTCTTCTTCTTCTTATTATTATTATTATTATTATTATTATTATTATTGTTATTATTATTATTATTATTATTATTATTATTATTATTATTATTATTATTATTATTATTATTATTATTATTATTATTATTATTATTATTATCATTATCATTATTATCATTATTATTAATCTTTCTCTGCTACTTCTTCTGTTTTTCCTTCTTTTTCCTCTCTTCTTACTTCACTCTGGCTGCCTTCTTAGCATCATGAATATTTTACCTTCCTTCACCTCACCTCAGCCGTTTTATAATCTAATACTTGGCTGTTATTGCAGCAGCCTTTAACCAAGTGCACTCTTTTGCACTTCAAAGTAAACATGTCTTGACTCTCATAATAAGTGCACTCATGTGCACTTCAAAGTAAACATGTCTTGACTCTCATAATAAGTGCACTCATGTGCACTTCAAAGAGGAACCCTTTCTCCCTTAACTCTCATTATACACATGATAATAAATATTCCTCTCCCTTCAGAGAGGATAGGGGGTTCCTTGATGCCGGTGAAGGGCTCTTGATTCAAAGAATCTGAGCCACCCCTTTCATTCCTAAGACTGAATCTGATTGCCTCCGCTTC
>WNWK01048048.1:0-13697 GCA_009830355.1 Cherax destructor
GACAGCAGAGTGGCTTGCTGGCTTAGTAGAATATTTTCACACAGGTTGACTGGCTTGGAATCTTGTAACAAATTAGCACAGCAAGGTAGAAGCTGGCTTAAGCCTAGGCTGACGTAACTGGTGGTGGCTTACTGGCTGGATATGGTACTCTCCCCTCACAAACTGGCTTACTCGTTCAGAATTTGCAAAACCCGGGTCAACCCCTCGTAGGTTTTAACAAATTAACATATGAAGCACTTAGCTGACCAGGAGATACTGTAGATATTGTAGACTGCTTGGATGTAGGTAGCTGGTAACGTGGTCGTCTGGAGGCACAAGGCTGTTTGCTTGCTTGTCGTCGTCTATCTCTCTATAACAGCGTAATCGATAAAAATTACGGCACACCGCTGACACCACTTATCGTGTGGGTCTTGAGAGAGATATATAGGTTGTCAAAGACACTCCTTGTAGGATGGTTACGGTATATTTACGGTCTGTGAAGGAGAGAGCCCAGCCACGTCTGTCCAGCCTGTGGTCTATGACTTGTGAGGGTGTACGCCTATGCGTGGCTATGCACATGCGCTGAGCCTCTGATGTCAGCGGGTATCGTGACGTCACACGCAAAGGGACCAGCTGTATAAACTAAGATGAATGCTGATACACTACACAAGTGTATATATAATACTGACACGACAGTTGTAATAAGGTTAGGTAGGTTTTCAAAGTTTCTCTTGGTACAAAATTATAAATTCTTACATTAACATAAATGAAAAAAATATATCTTTAAACGTATAAGAGAAAATTTTAGAAAGGACTTAATTTTAGATGAGTTCTATATATATATATATATATATATATTATAAATGAAAAAATATATAACTTTAAACGTATAAGAGAAAATTTTAAAAAGGACTTAATTTTTGATGATTTCTTGCTAATTGACCAGTTTTACCTAATCGGCACGACATAATATATATATATATGTCTGCCGATTAAAACTGGTCAATTAGAGAACTCATCTAAAATTAAGTCCTTTCTAAAATTTCTCTTATACGTTTAGAGATATATTTTTTCATCTATGTTAATGTAAGAATTTATAATTTTGTACCAAGAGAAGCTTTGAAACCTACCTACTTATACAAGAGCACAATTTAATTTAGGCTAACGCAACTAAATATATTTTAGTTACGTTAACATTAATTAATAAAAACAAACACAATGAATATAAGCGGACCCTGGTTAGATCCCGAAATCGCAATTACGAAAGTTAATTTTGTAAGTGCTTGTGGAGGAGTGTATTTTTGGGAGTCTGAAATAGACTAACCTACATGACACTATTTCTTAGGACGTAAATTCGTTCGGTGATGGCACTTGAGCAGGCTTCTGCAATGAATTTTTCGTTAACCGAGGGTCCACTATTTTTCGTTATGTCAGAATGATTTTGGCGAAATTATTGCATACAACATTTTCACTTGTCTTATATGGCAAGGTGAGCGTTGCTATTTAAGCCAAAATCGCAAGTTTTACCTAAACGGCACTACATACATATATATATATATATATATATATATATATATATATATTGTCGTGCCGATTAGGTAAAACTTGCGATTTTGGCTTAAATAGCAACGCTCACCTTGCCATATAAGACAAGTGAGAATTTGTGTATGCAATAATTTCGCAAAATCATTCTGAACATAACGAAAAAATAGTGGACCCTCGGTTAACGAAAAATTCATTGCAGAAGCCTGCTCAAGTGCCATTACCGAACGAATTTACGTCCTTAAGAAATAGTGTCATGTAGGTTAGTCTATTTCAGACTCCCAAAATACACTTCCACAAGCACTTACAAAATTATACTTTCGTAATTGCACGATTTCCGGGGTATTCGTTAACCAGGGTCCGCTGTATATTTCATTGTGTTTGTTTTTTATTAAATTAATGTTAACGTAACTAAAATATATTTAGTTGCGTTAGCCTAAATTAAATTGTGCTTGTTGTAATAAGGTTAGGTAGGTTTTCAAAGCTTCTCTTGGTACAAAATTATATATATATATATATATATATATATATATATATATATATATATATATATATATATATATATATATATATATATATATATATATATATATATATATATATATATATATGTATATATATATATTTATTTATTTATTTATTTTGTGAAGTAATAGCAAATACAGTGGTACCCTGACTTACGATGGTCCCCAAACACACCCTTTTATGTAAGTTGATTTTTTTAAATGCTTTTGTAAGTGTAATTTTGGGGGTCTAAAAGGACTATTCTATTTTACATCATTTCTTATGGAGATAAATTCGTTTGGTAATGGCACTTGAACAGCATTCTGGAATGAAAAAATATCGTAAGTCGGGGTACCACTGTATTCTCTTTGCGTCTCGTTACCTTGTGTTGATGGTGAATTTTTTTTTATCAATATTTTAATAATTGCTGTAAAATATTTGTCTGAATATATTAATATATATAATCCATGTTACATGTTATCTCCTACACTCTTCCAGTTTGCTGTTCAAATTAACTACGGAGCGCCGACCACTACAGCAGAGGAGGTCGCTCGACTGGTCGCAGAGGAGCTAAGGCACGAGGTTAGAATTCTGGATGTAGGCGCTGGTACTGGGTTGTTGGGCCGTGAGCTTCACAAGTTAGGCTTTTCGTGAGTATAAGTGGTTATTTTTCCAAACATCTATATGTCTAGTGTGTCTAGCTTGGTCACACAGTACACGAGTCTTTGAACAATACAAAAACTACACTGTCCCTACAATGGCATGAACAAATGTGAGGCGAGAAATCTTACTTATTTTCTAACCTAATAATTTGATAACAATTTCCTGCAGTAACTCTGAAGATTGTAATTAACAAAAACTTTAAAAAACATTATTTCACCACCATCTATTTTTTCTAATTATTTCTCTTCTTAACAAAGAATCAGGTACTCTCCCATACATATGAAACCATTATTTCCATCATTAGTGAGAAATATAAATAAGTTCTGTTCCTATTACCTTTCAAAATGTCTCCTAATCTATTAAGTAAATCCTCCATCCCTTACTTTCTCTATCCCTGTTACCAAATGTAATATCGCTATATCTAACACATTGTGTATGACGTCCAATTCTACAAAGTCTGTAAATCGTAAAAATGGATACATAGTTTAGGCATAAGACTAGTTTATAAGACATAAATTTTCCTTACAATGCACTGTAGGTATCGACAATGCAAATAATACTTGTCTGCGCTTTTCAAGTCTGTCAGAGGCAAAAGTCAGTATGAATAATAAAATATAAAGAACAACAAAAGTACGACAGAGTAAATACAATAAACCAGGGTATTATCAAGTGATGAACCAGGGTATTATCAAGTGATGAATCAGGGTATTATCAAGTGATGAACCAGGGAATTATCAAGTGATGAACCAGGGTACTACCAAGTGATGAACCAGGGTATTATCAAGTGATGAATCAGGGTATTATCAAGTGATGAACCAAGGTATTATCAAGAAAATGAACCAGGGTATTATCAAGTGATGAACCAGGGAATTATCAAGTGATAAATCAGGGTATTATCAAGTGATGAACCAGAGTATTATCAAGAGATGAACCAGGGTATTATCAAGTGATGAATCAGGGTATTATCAAGTGATGAACCAGGGTATTATCAATGTAATGAACCAGGGTATTACCAAGTGATGAACCAGGATATTATCATGTGATGAATCAGGGTATTATCAAGTGATGAGCCAGGGTATTATCAAGAAAATGAACCAGGGTATTATCAAGTGATGAACCAGGGAATTATCAAGTGATGAACCAGGGAATTATCAAGTAATGAACCAGGAAATTATCAAGTGATGAAATAGGATATTATCAAGTGATGAACCAGGGTATTATCAAGTGATGAACCAGGGTATTATCAAGTGATGAACCAGGGTATTATCAAATGATGCACCAGGGAATTATCAAGTGATAAACCAGGGAATTATCGTGATGAACCAGGGAATTATCAAGTGATGAACTAGGGTATTATCAAGTAATGAACCAGGGTTTTATCAAGCGATGAACCAGGGTATTATCAAAAGATGAACCAGAGTATTATCAAGTGATGAACCAGGGTATTATCAAGTGATGAACCAGGGAATTATCAAGTGATGAACCAGGGAATTATCAAGTGATGAACCTGTGTTGTGGGGTTCTTTGCATAGATTTGGTAATAATAACTGACGATGA
Source organism: Cherax destructor (assembly GCA_009830355.1). Classification (NCBI taxonomy): domain Eukaryota; kingdom Metazoa; phylum Arthropoda; class Malacostraca; order Decapoda; family Parastacidae; genus Cherax; species Cherax destructor. The sequence goes on from WNWK01048048.1 coordinate 4,246, forward strand.
GCTTGGTTTGGTAGCGTTTAATGAGGCGTTAAATATATGGGAGCTGAGAGCCTATGCCTATGTCTGCCTGCTATGCCTACCCAAGTGGAACTGGTTCACTGGTGAGTGGGCACCTTTGCGTTCAAAAGGGAAGGCCTATGATTGGCTAACACAAGTCACATGGTGATCACGTGAACAGCTATGGCTTAGCCATTAGAAATACGAACCATACAGCTCGGACATGCTATGTATGGCGTCTCGACATACAACTATACAAACTAAGGACAACAGGCGTACGACTCTCAGCTGATTCTATACAATGTCAAAGTACACAACAGTTGAACATTATACTTCACAAGGATATTATCGTGACAGAACAATCTACATTACTATATGATGCATCTTGATACACAGGAATTAATTAATTGAGCTCATTCTAGAAAAATCATGATAAAAAAGATAAAAAAAATTGTTCGATCAAACTGTCTTCATGTGATCTACGAATTCTGATGAAATATATTTACAAGAAGGTAGTGATTAACAGACAAGGTAGATCTGGTGCACTCAAATCTAAACTGTTAATTCTCAGAATTCGGAGGGAACGTGAACACATTAAAAAAAAATTTTGGATGATACTAAGTAGATATTATAACACACAGTTGAACACTTACACATAATTTATCTATACAGGTTATTTACATTTAACCCCAACTCTGCTAGGGTGAGATTGATATAGGCTGTATGATTATCATCTCTGGGTGGATCAAACTCTGTTACAAGAGATAACTCAACTTCTGATTGAGGAGGATCTACACTGGTATCCACAAATGATACTTGAGGATTTCTCAACACTTGTCGTGTACGTAGGGAATAACGATATTCAGGGTGATTTGACTGATCATTAGAGGTAGAGGGTACAGCAACAGGAGAATTATCAGATTCTGTCTCACTTGTCTGATTGTCAGGGATGTCAGGGACTTCGTTATCATCATCGCATACTAACTTCATATGATCCAAATGCGATTCCTTAAACTGACCCATACTAATTTCTCTAACTTTATACTTATTGCCATTAATATGTTCGACTACTCTATAAGGACCAACAAACTTTTGATCGAGTTTTGGCATTGCTGAAGTTTTGTTAAAGTTGAACAACATGACTCTGGACCCTACTTGAACTTTAGTCGGTTTGGCTCTAGTATTAGTCACTCTAGTAAATTCTGCTGTTGACTTATAAAGTGTTTCACGAATTCGTCTGAAAACACTTTGAGGTTGACTGGTACGAACTGCTACGAAATCATCTGGATTGTAAGTCGGTTTCGGATTGGAATATAACAGCTCATAAGGCAAACGCTTATTGACACCGTACAGTGCATAATGAGGGGTATCACCTATAGAAGCATTAAAAGCAGAATTTATGGCACATTGAACATCAGGAATGACTTCATCCCAGGTTACACTATTGGGATTGATGGTAGCCCTCAAAACGTCAAGGACTTTCTTATTAGTTCTTTCTGCTAACCCATTACTAGCAGGATGGTGTGGAACAATGGTTAATTTTGTGATCTTGTATAGTGTACACAAGTTTTCTAGGATCTCATTACAAAATTCACCTCCATTATCTGTTATGAGGGACTTAGGAGTGGTATGTCTGCAGATTATACGTTCCTTGAATGCTTTTGCTACTGTTTCAGCAGTCTTATCTGAGATAGGAACTAACTCACAATATCTGGTGAAATGATCGACCATCACACACAGATGTTTGTTTCCACTGAGGGAACATTGGAAGTTGGTCAACAGATCTAGTGCAACTCTTTCCCATGGCTCACTAGTAGTAGGAAAGATTTGGATTGGATTAGGGCCAGTGACATTACCTTTATGTTTCATACAGACACTACATTTCTTAACATACTCAGTAATATCAGTGGACATACGAGGCCAAAAGTATTTCAATCTGGCTTGTTTCACAGAATGATCCATACCAGGATGTGCAACATCTGGTACATCGTGAACTAGCTGCAAGGCTACTTTCACTAGTGACTGCGAAATTACTAACTGGTATACTCTTCTACTAGGATTACCCAGGTCGGTAGTTTGATACAGTAATTCTTTGTTCATGACAAAGTCACTGATGGGTGCTGGTGGCTTCACAGAGAGAATAAGGTCTTCCTGGAGCAGGAATCGAATCACACCAGACCACAAGGGGTCTGTTCTTTGAGCAGTCTTTACATCCTCAGCACTAAATGGAGGATCAGCTGTTACTACACTGACATTACGCGATAAAGCATCAGCAACTACATTGGATTTGCATAACTTTATAATTATGTTCAGCCTTAGTAAGGACTCGGCTAGCAAATGCAAATAATCTCTTAAACTGAATTTTCTTTATGCACTAAGGACTGGGATCACTTTCCTACTGAAGGAATGAACAAGCACGGTGGAGTGGAAGGACTCTCCCCGGGTGAAATAGATAACACTATAACATTAAACACTAGCAAGGGAGAAACAGATCTACTATCTCTTACAACATACAATAATTGCTCGACAAACGATTTACTTTACAGGGAATTACTGTCAACTAGGATAATATCACTATCTGGAACACAACAACAACAGACACTCTAGTAAGCACTAGCTGCTACAGAGATGTCTTTCTGTAGGCGGCAAGTGACATCAAGAGATGGCATAACTCATTTCAAACAGTCTTTATTCAACAAGTCATCCCCTGGAGAATAACTACCACTTGAACAAGAGCCATTACAGGGATAGTACACTATCCTGTGTGCAATTTTAACTGGATTCCAGACAGGAGTGACAGTTTTACTAGTGTCTTGACAGCTCGGCTACATTAATAAGTAATGCACAAAGCTATCAGGACTGGATCTGAACTTCACATTCCGCAGCACTGTTATAACTCTCTCTGCTCAAGAGCTAGATACTGTCTTTCAGTCAGTAAGGAACTATCAGGATCACGAAGGAAACTACATTGACTCTGTGGCTGGGTACGTCTAGCATTCGGTAATTAACTATCATGAATTTCAGCAGGAATTGTTTGAACACTAAGGGACTGAATGCCGTCATTAGCTACACTACTGTGAGGTAAGTGAGACATACTTGCAATGAAAATTGCACAAAAACTAATTCAGGTAAAAATCAGAATGATAAAATATTCACAGTACGCAATTAGTTAAAATTGAATTAAGAAGTCATAGAATTAGGTGCAAAAAGGATTAAAACATTTAAGGTACACTGCATAAGAAGGTAAAACTCACTGAATTTTGACTTAAAATTGAAGGAATTACTTTACAAATTGCAATGAAAGGCAATATGAATACTGTATGGATTAACTGCAAAAGTGATCTCTCTACTTTGGAATTCAAGCAAAATTACTAGATGAGAAATAATAAATCAATGCAAAGTGGAAATACAATCAATAAATTGTATGCAACTGGAAAGTTACTGGAAAAACGAATTTTCTTAAAAGAAAATGACACTAGAATTTAATATACATTTCTGGCTGAAATAATTAACTATGATGCTGACAACTTGCATTGAATTATTAGCACTTGTCAGGATAACACAGAGTAAAATGGAACAAGTACACAATACTTAAATAAAAAAAAAAAATTGTGAGCAACTGGAAAATAATTTTTAAAGTGTAATCAATGTATGGTATTGTATAAACAATTTACTGCATCAATTAAAGCAATGTTACACTGGGCACAAGGAGAATGAACACTTTAACTCTTAGCACAATTAAAGAAAATAATGAAAATGAGTATAATGAATAATACTTTACTTTAAATATGAATATTAAGAATTAATTTGTTCAAGGAATTATTGCAAACAGGAATAAAAAATTTCACAATATACAAAACTCAAAGGAAACACTTACTGATTGCAGAACACAGGAACATCAAAGGGATTATGCACAGGAATGATCAAATGATAAATATGTTGGCAGGTATGGCAAAAATAATTATTTCTTGACACACATATAGCAATTCTGTTCAGAGGTAAAACAGGTGAGACACTGCATAAAAACTGATGGAACACACTGAATGGCACACAGGAAAATGAAGTATGCAACTAGGAACACTGGGGCATAAACATTGAAATACTATATAACACAGCACAGAAATAATAAGCAACAAATTAAATACTTCACTGAGAAACTGGAAAAAAAAGTATTATACTGCACACAAAGACAAGAAAATTGATACACAAGTACTTACTGCATGTGTACGAATTAACACAAAAGAACATAGATATAAAATGAGACACAGAACACATGAAAAAGCTGTAAGAGATAATGTAAATAAATTTGCAATACTGAAAACACAAGTCTTAAAATGTCACTAAGAAAATTCATTGCTTAAATGTCTCGCACACATGGATGTCTATAACAGAATAGTGTCTCTCATGATGAATGAACGGCGAATGTAGGTAGAGGGAGAATATTTTCCTGGTCGCTGGCTGTGATGACTGCTGACGATCTTGAAGAAATGCACTTACATGAGGAACTCACACAGCAAGCTTTTACGTTAGCGCTTTGGGATGAAGGAAGACACTCTCGACTTGCTATGCTGCTGGTACCCAAGACAGGGTAGAAAATACCACAAAATATTGGCTGAGTGGAAGTGTGAGCAGGTGGTTTGTTTTGGTGGTGGTGGCGCACTGTACTTGCTGGAGTTCCCTCGCTCGTGATTGGTTACTGGAGGCTCACGGTGTGACGTCAGGGCATACTGCCTCACGGCCTTGGAACCACTAACCCAGGTGGCTTTTTGCACAATAAGCCACAGGAATGGCGAATATCACTCTGACAAGCGTCCAACTTGTAGCACAGAGCGATTGGAGACAATACTTCAAGGAACTGGCTTTGCTGAAGAAACAACTGGCTTACTTGTATGGCTGGCTTTCCTGAAGAGCTGGCTTAAGCCCACTGGACTGGTGGACCTGAATGCTGTTTCTTGCACACAGCAGGGAATAACTGAATGGATGGCAGGAGACACTGGATGACTGTAGGCTGGCTTTGGCTCTTTCCCATAAACTGGCTTACTTGGTGGCTTACTTGCAAAACCCAGATCAACTCTTCGGAGGTTTACTTGCAATTAGAAGCCAGAAGACTGGAGACACTGCTTCAGAAGAATCTTGGATGACGTCACCGGATGAGGGAAAGAGGGATGAGGGATGAGGTAACGGTTGGTTGGTAGGACGCTGATCTGGGAGACACTGGAGGCACTCAAACACCGGTTCTTCCTCTTCTTGTCAAATCTGCTCAGATTGCACAAAATCTACGCCCCCACTGCCACCATTTGTGTTGTGGGGTTCTTTGCATAGATTTGGTAATAATAACTGACGATGAGCTTGGTTTGGTAGCTTTTAATGAGGCGTTAGATATATGGGAGCTGAGAGCCTATGCCTATGTCCGCCTACTATGCCTACCCGAGTGGAACTGGTTCACTGGTGAGTGGGCACCCTTGCGTTCAAAAGGGAAGGCCTATGATTGGCTAACACAAGTCACATGGTGATCACGTGAACAGCTATGGCTTAGTCGTTAGAAATACAAACCGTACAAACCAGGGTATTATCAAGTGATGAACCAGGGAATTATCAAGTGATGAACCAAGGTTTTATCAAGTGATGAACCATTGAATTATAACGAAAGTTATTTAGCATTTTCTTGGTAGCGTGGTTGCAATGATAATGTCTTTGGAGGCTTCTTACTTTATTTGTAATAAAGGTGCGAGTACACAGGCTGCGTGTTAGTGGCCATGGCCCGGCAGGCCATGCACTTTGCGAGGGAGAGAGGAGTTAGGCCTGTTGTCTGAGTGAAGCCAGCTGTGTGAGTGAGAGGCAGGGTGTCACAGACTGACTTGGGGTATGCCTACAGGCTTGCCCTCTGGCAGAAACTATGGGAACTAGCATGGTGCGAAATATGAACTCAGCTGGCAGACAGCATGGCTGTCTATGCAGACAGCAAGGCTGTCTACATCGCTTGGCCACGCACCCATGGTCGACCCTGACTATGTCTGGCAGTAAAAAACTCGGGTCTCTCTCTCACAAGAACAGGTCACAGAACACGAAAGAAAATACATATATAAATAAACATATGGACATAGAAAAAAACTTCCTCCAGAGAGGGAAGAAAAAAAAGGTTTGCTTTGTGGTCTAAGGCAGTGAGCGTAGATGCAGCACTGCATGCCTTCCTGTGTCTGGACATACTGCAACATAAGAACATAAGAACATAAGAAAGGAGGAACACTTCAGCAGGCCTGTTGGCCCATACTAGGCAGGTCCTTCACAATCCGTCCCACTAACAGAACACTTGCTCAACCCAATTTTCAATGCTACCCAAGAAATAAGCTTTGACAATTCCATTCACTCATGTGCGAGTCCCACTCAAATCCAACTCCTCTCACTCATGAATTTATCCAACCTAAATTTGAAACTACCCAAGGTCCTAGCTTCAATAACCCTACTAGGCAGACTGTTCCACTCATCAACTACCCTATTTCCAAACCAATACTTTCCTATATCCTTTCTAAATCTAAACTTATCTAACTTGAATCCATTATTGCGGGAGACAAGCTGCGGCTGAGCTGTGACATAACAGGGTACGGTCTCCACTGGGAGGTGAAGCAGACATCGTAGTAGTGTAGTCACTGTAGAGTTCACTCAACCTGGGGCACAACCTGCTGGTGCCCTCGAGTGAGGCATCGTCAGTAGTCGCAACAGGACAGAACTGGCAAGTGACTCAGGAGGACATTCCTCGACTGGTACTGTCGCTGCTGGCGAGTGTGGAGTGAGTCATGACAGGGATGACTCGGTGAAACATCTGGAGGTCGTAACAGCATACACCTTACTGCAGTGAGTGGGCTAGCAGCCAAAGTGACATCATCTTTGTGCAGGCTGCTCACTGAAGCTGTGACACGAGGCTGACAGTCGCCTGCCGACAGGCTTTAACTGCGGCTTGACGAGTGTCATCTCTTGACAGTATAAATTACAGCAGAGGGCAGTGTAAGCGTCCCCAGACTGTTCATCTGCAATAACTGGACTGACGGTCATGGAGGTGAAGTGGAATGGTCTCGATGATAGAATCGTCACAGGTATGATTCAGCAAAGTATCTACGAGCGGCGAACAATAAGAGCTTTCTGTACAAGGCGCTCGAACGCTCGTAACTGACGCCTAGATTGACAAATGTCAGCTGTCATGCACGCGGGGCATGGGTCATACCAAGTGACGAAGTAACACAGATGCTACATAGGACACACGAGAAACTGCACACATACTGCACATGTGGTACAACAGCTTACTAGCATACTGGAACATGTGAGAACACTGACTGAGAGGAATAATAAACACTCGACTTATATCTTCTCTCAAACTTCTCGAAAATAATGAAAATAAAATGATCACTGTGAATCTAGAACACTCGGGACATCATGTGGGTGATGTCAGGCGGCATCGTGGGTGACATCACGAGGGGACGTTCTAGAGTGACATGATGATGGATGTCATGGGGTGACATCGCAAAGTGACATCAGTGGAGTGACGTCGTGGAGTCGGCAGCATCGTGACGTCATGAGTTGATACAGCAGCAGACAACAGCACGTGGCTTGCTGATCCATGTGGCTTGGAGATCCACGTGGCTTGTAGATCCACGTGGCTTGTAAATCCACGTGACTTGTAGATCCACGTGGCTTGTAGATCCACGTGGCTTGCTGATCCACGTGGCTTGTAGATCCACGTGGCTTGGTGATCACTCCACGTGGCTTGCTGATCCACATGGCTTCGAGTGGCCCGGACACTCAGATACACAGCTCTGGCAAGAATTCACAAGGAAATTCACAGAAAACAGCATAGAGGGAGTGGCAGTGAGTGGTGAGTGGAGTGTGTGGAGTACACAAGGGCGACTTTGTATGGTGAGAGATGGCCGCGCGCCTACCTCACCACACCCATACACGAGGGAGACACCCACACTAGACGCTGAAATCACAACAAACTCACCTCGGAAGTGCTGAAATAGCAGTGCTGAGCTGAACAACAACAAAAGAACATGCTGGCAAGGCTGAGCACATGACTGAGAAACAGCATGGGACGCTGTGCGTAGTCAGTGACGTCATTTCTCGGAGAATTCAACAAATTTCAGCCTGAATCCTGCTTATACCTGTGTCTGGATGCTGAGATTTGCAGACACGACATCAGGATAACTCGTTGAGAGACGGATGCTTCTTGTGTAGAGTGATGGAGTGAAGACAAACTTCATTCCTCTTCCTTCCCTCTCGGGCAAACACATCAGCTGCGAGGCACCGCTGTCACTATTTATAACGACGGTTATTAGGGGTCTTGGAGGCGTGGGAACCCAATGAAAAGGCTTCGAGGCTTCTTACTTTATTTAATAAAGATGCGGTACACAGAGAGCGTGTGGTGGCCATGGCCAAGAGGGCCATGCGCTTTGCGAGGGGAAAGGATTAGGCCTGTTGTCAGAGTGAAGGCAGTTGCGTGAGTGAGAGGGAGGGTGTCGACTGAATTAGCGTATGCCCAGGCTTGCCCTCTGGTGGAAACTATAGGAACAAGCATGGCGTGAAATATAAACTCAGCTGGCAGAGACCATGGCTGTCTATGCAGAAAGCAAGGCTATCTACAGAATTATCAAGTGATGAACCTGGGTATTATCAAGTGATGAACAGGGTATAATCAAGTGGTGAACCAGGGTATTATCAAGTGATGAACCAGGGGTATTATCAAGTGATGAACCAGGGAATTATCAAGTGATGAACCAGGGTATTATCAAGTGATGATCCAGGGAATTATCAAGTGACGAACCAGTGTATTATCAAGTGATGAACCAGGGTTTCATCAAGTAATGGACAAGGGTATTATCAAGTGATCAACCAGAGTATTATCAAGTGATGAACCAGGGTTTTATCCAGTAATGAACAGGGTATTATCAAGTGATAAACCAGGGTATTATCAAGTGATGAACCAGGGGGATTATCAAGTGATGAAATAGGGTATTACCAAGTGATGAACCTGGGTATTATCATGTAATGAATCAGGGTTTTATCAAGTGATGAACAGGTAATTATCAAGTGATGAACCAGGGTTTTATCAAGTGATGAACCAGAAATTGTCAAGTGATGAACCTGGGTATTATCAATGATGGACAGGGAATTATCAAGTGATTAACCTGGGTATTATCAAGTGATGAACAAGGAATTATCAAGGGATGAACCAGGGTATTATCAAGTCATGAACCAGGGTATTATTAAGTGATGAACCAAGGTATTATCAAGTGAAGAACCAGGGTATTATCAAGTGATGAACCAGGGTAATATCAAGTGATGAACCAGGGTATTATCAAGTGATGAACCAGGGTATTATCAAGTGATGAACCAGGGTATTATCAAGTGATGAACCAGGGTATTATCAAGCGAAGAACCAGGTTTTTTTCAAGTGATGAATCAGG
>WNWK01048049.1:0-13697 GCA_009830355.1 Cherax destructor
GTTCACTTAATTACATGTCGGTTGGCAACATCAAAAGCAGATTTAAGGTCAAGGAAGGTGGTGTATGAGCTGTCGGTGGATAAAAAAGGTGGCTATGCATTGGTCCCCTCCTTCCATCCATAAAACCCCCTTCAATCGGGGACAAAAATTTTTGATTCCCACATGGACGTTCAGAATCATGAAACAATGTCACGGATAAAGGGGAGTGATATTAAAAAAATTGTCTTTTTTCCTCCTTCCCCCCAATATCGAATTCCCAACAGTCCACTAAACTTAACAATACCGTAACTATTGGTTTACTCATTTTAATAAACTTGGAAGGATAGATGTGGTTTAAGTGAAATATCGAAGTTTAGTTTGTTTTTTTATTATCCCCTTACCCATCCTTGTGGGCAGTAGTCAAAAGATTACAGAGGTACATAATGGGTCCAGGGACTGGACCCCCAAAGTTTGATGGCTGAGCAAAGTTAAAAAGGTAATGAACTCAGATGGTCACAATCATGACAAGTTACAAAGGTATTTCGGATTACAGAGGTATAATAGGGTCCAGAGACTGGGCCCAATTTAAATAGCTGAACAAGGGTACAATGGTAATTAATTCACTGTTCCAAGGTAATGAATCATGTAAAAAATTTCCGTCTTATGGTCACTCATGAACAAATTATAAAAGCAATGAGCAATCTATTAAGTCTACCCCCCAGCCACAACTGTAAGGGTTTTTGGTTAAATTTTAAGAAGGTCCCCTTGGATGGGGAACCATGGTGGGTCAGGTTTTCTCCACCCTCAACGGGGTAACCGCGGTAAATTATCTAGTCAGTCCCACCCCCGGGGGAGGTTTTTTTTGTTCTAAGTGGCGGTGAAGCCCAGACAGGTTTCTTTAATTCCCCACATCTTGTATAGGTGCTAATAATATGGTACAATAATGGATTGACAGACAAGGGTCTTCACCTAATCGGAAATTACAAAGATGAGAATAAAGGGAATTAAAAACGATGGTAATATTGATCACAAAATAATTCAATGAAAACAATCTTGAAGTTATGTTGCACAATGATGGTGAGACAACCTCCCACCCCAACCACAAATTACATATTCCTTATACACAAAACACGGACAGAGGGGAAAGTGCAAGGAGGCAGAGGAGACAGTTTTATACCCAGAGGCAAAGGATAAAGGGAAGGCCAGAAAGAGCCTCTGGTTTACCCAAAGGTGCAGGGAGGCATAGACTCAGGTATCAGAGAATGAAAACGGTACAGAGAGCCAAATAACCAAGTAAACAAAGAGATTAGTAGAAGGCTAGAAACGGTATGCACAAGTACGGAGGGCCCAGAAACAGTACAAAAAATGACATAGCATCGAAAGTTAAGTCCGACCCGAAACTGATGTACAGTCACATCAGAAGGAAGACAACAGTCAAGGACCAGGTGATAAGGCTGAGGAGAGAAGATGGGAACTCCCAGGTAATGATCAAGAGGTATGTAGGAGCTCAACTTGAGGTTTAAGAATATTCACAATGGCCAAAATGCCCTATGCTAGGGGCTTTTGGATGTACCCATGTAATCTCAATAACCAAATGTAATTCTTTGTATCATGTCTAAATAAAAATTATTATTATTATTATTATTAAAGGCAGCTGGGAAAGAGCAGGACGGGTTCGTCACCAGCAAAGGGATGTACCAAGTGCTAGGGCATACACACAAACTAGGAGGAAGTGAAGCAGTTCTCAGTGACCTCGATACCTCAAAGGCGATGGGTCCGGACAATATCTCCCCGTGGGTTCTTCGGGAAGGAGCTGAGAGTACTGAGTGTGCCACTTACCATAATATTCAACACATCCTTGAAACTGGGCAGCTACCTGAGGTATGGAAGAAGGCCAACGTAGTCCCCTTTTTTTAAAAAAGGAGACAGAAAAGAGGCACTAAACTATAGACCGGTGTCACCCGTGTATAGTGTGCAAGTCCTGGAGAAATTCACCAGGAAAAGAATGATGGAACACCTTGAGCTGAACAGGATAATAAACACCAGACAGCTAGATTCCCAGAAAGGAAAATCCTGTGTAACAAACCTCCCAGGATTCTATGATAAAGTAACAGAGGTAAGGCAGGAGAGAAGGGTGGGTTGATTGCATTTTCCTGGACTGCAGGAAGGCCTTCGACACAGTTCCTCACATGAGATTAGTAAAGAAGTTGGAAGAACAAGCAGGTATAACAGGAAGGGCACTGGAATGGATCGGAATACCTCAAGGGGCAACAACGGGTCATGGTGCGTGGTGGTGAGGGGTCAAGTGGGCGCCTGTGACGAGCGGTGTACCACTTGGGTCAGTCCTAGGACCAGTGTTATTCCTGGTATATGTAAATGACATGACAGCCGGGATAGACTCAAAGTGTCTCTATTGCGGATGATGTGAAAATAATAGGGAGAATCACATCGGAAGAGGACCAGGCAGGGCTGCAAACAGACCTGGACAAGCTCGACATCTGATCTAGCAATTGGCTTCTCGAATTCAATCCCTCCAAATGCAAAGTCGGAGGATCGGAGAAGGGCAAAGAAGACCGCTGACAAGTACAAGCTAGGCGGACAAAGGCTACAAACCTCGGCAAGGAGAAAGACGGAGTGAGTATAACGCCAGACACGTCTCCGGAGGCACCATCAACCAGATAACTGCGGCAGCATATGGGCGTGGCAAACCTAAAATTAGCGTTCCGTTCTTTCAAAAGGAATCGTTCAAGACACTGTATACCGTGTACGTCAGGCCCATACTAGAATATGCAGCACCAGTCTGGAACCCCACCTGGTCAAGCACGTAAAGAAACTAGAAAGTGCAAGGTTTGGACAAGGTTAGTTCCACAACTCAGGGGTCTGTCTTATGAAGAGAAGGTTGAGGAAATAGGACTAACAACACTGGGGAAGAAGGGTCAGAGGAGACATGGTAACGACATACAAAAATACTGCGGGAATCGACAAGGTAGACGTGACAGGATGTTTCGAGAGGGAACACAGAAACAAGGGGACACAACTGGAAGCTGAAGACTCAGATGAGTCAAAGGGATGTTAGGAGAACATTTCTTCAGCCACAGAGTAGTCAGGAAGTGGAATAGTCTAGAAAGATATAAGTGGAGGCAGGAACCATACATAGTTTTAAGACAAGGTTGATAAAGCTCATGGAGCAGGAGAGCAGAGACCCAGTAGCAGACAGCGAAGAGGCGGGGCCGGAGGCTGAGTCTCGACCCCTGGCCACAATTAGGTAGTACATACATATACATACACAAACACACAGTGCTAGGGATGTATCGGATGTGAAAAATTTGATATCCGATGCGGATGTCTATACGGATTCTTACTTATTTTGCGGATGCGGATATCTGCTTACAGTAAAATACGGATGCGGATGCGGATATCTGCTTACAGTAAAATACGGATGCAGATGCGGATATCTGCTTATAGTAAAATGCAGATGCGGATGCAGGATTACGGATGTCATCTTGACATCCGGGCGGGTCTGAGATGCAGATTTTGCCAGGACAGTCAAAAACACCTGATTTTTTTTACCATAAGAACATAAGAAAGGAGGAACACTGCAACAGGCCTACTGGCCATACTTGGCAGGTCCATGTCAAAACCAACCCACCAAAAATATTTGTTCAACCCATCACCACCCAAGCAAGGCCCCGACACCCCCAACCATTGTGCAAGTCCCGTTCAAAATCCAACCCCTCTCACTCACAACCCCTCTCACCCCCACAACCCCTCTCCTCCCAGCCCCTCCCCCCAAAACCCCCTCTCCCCCACAGCCCCTCTCACTCCCAACCCCTCTCACTCCACCCTCTCCTCCAACCCTCTCCTCCCACCCCTCTCACTCCACAACCCCTCTCACTCCACCAACCCCTCTCACTCCCCAACCCCTCTCCTCCCACAACCCCTCTCACTCCCACCCCTCTCACTCCAGCCCCTCTCACTCCACAACTCCTCTCAATCACAGCCCCTCTCCTCCCCAACCCCTCTCCTCCCACAACCCCTCTCACTCACACCCCTCTCACTCCCAACCCCTCTCCTCCACAACCCCTCTCCTCCCAGACCCCTCTCACTCACAACCCCTCTCCTCCCAACCCCTCTCCTCACAACTCCTCTCCCCCCACACCCCTCTCCTCCCAGCCCCTCTCCTCCCACACCCCTCCTCACTCACAACCCCTCTCACTCACAACCCTCTCACTCCACAACCCTCTCACTCACAACCCCTCTCACTCACAACCCCTCTCACTCACAACCCCTCTCACTCACAAGAACACAGAATGTTAAGTAAAAGAACACAAATGCAACTAATGAGACATTTTATTGTGGCAACGTTTCGCTCTCCAGGAGCTTTGTCAAGCTGTTACAAACAATGCATGGACACACAGGGTATATATAGGTTCAATGAGACAATAAAATGTCTCATTAGTTGCATTTGTGTCCTTTTACTTAACATATTGTCGGTAATTCTACCAATATTAATACAAGAACACAGAAATAAGGAACAATGCAGCAAGCCAACTGGTCCACACTAGGTAGGTCCCCTAAATAAATAAAAGGTGATGTAAATAGCGTGCTAAAAATATCTAGTATTGACAGGACTCGCAGCAATGGCTTTAAGTTGGATAAATTCAGATTCAGGAAGGATATAGGAAAGCATTGGTTTGGTAATAGAGTTGTCGATGAGTGGAACAAACTCCCGAGTACAGTTATAGAGGCTAAAACGTTGTGTAGTTTTAAAAATAGGCTAGATAAATATGAGTGGGTGCGGGTGGGTGTGAGTTGGACCTACTAGTTTGTGCTACTAGGTCAGATGCCGTGCTCCTTCCTTAAGTGGATGTAACCTGACCTGGCTGGGTCGGGGCATTGGCTTAAGCCGGTGGGAGACTTGGACCTGCCTCGCATGGGCCAGTAGGCCTGCTGCAGTGTTCCTTCTTTCTTATGTTCTTATGTTCTTATGTTCTATAACCCAAAACCAATCTCTCAAACAAAAACTCCTACCCAACCCATCTACTCCATCCATGGAATATGCTTTGATAATTAGGGCAGTATAAATAGGGTACTGAAGGGCTGAAGCACCTGGTCCACCACAAGAGCACCAAAGGAGCTGAAGTAGGTGGTGGCCAAGGGTTAGGCAAGTGAAGAATTCCCTGTATTAATCTGGAGATCACTGAAGAGCTTGGCGCAAGTGATCACAATCCATCTAATATTACCTGGGAGTACGAGAATAGGGATAATACGGTAAGTTCCTGATTTTCGTTCTGCCGACTATATTGGACTTAGAGAACACCTGTCTAATCTCGACTGGGGTAATCTAGCTAACGATTACGATGGGATCTGCGTTTATGATTTTTTCTTAATAATGTACAACGTGCACAGAGTATATTTATTCCCGAGAGAATTTAGGTCAAATAATAACGATCCCAAATGGATTAACAGGAGGCTAAAACATCTATTAGGGAGAAAAAAGGAATTTATAGGCGCATCAAAAAAGGAGATGTTAACTTTATTACCAATATGTTCAGTTGAAAAGAGAAGTAAAGGGATTAGAAAGGCTAAACGTGACTATGAGATTAGGTTGCTAATGAATCGACTAATCCAAAAGGGTTCTTTCAAGTGTATAGGACGAAGGTGAGGGGAAAAGGTAGGACCTCTGAAAATTGGGAATGGACATGGTTATCAAACAGATGATAAACTGAAGCAAAATAAGTCCCGGGACCCGACGAGTTGTTTTCAGGGTACTTAAAGAATGCAAGATGGAACTTAGTCAGCCATTAACGAATGTGTTTAATACGTCCATCTTAACTGGTGTTGTGCCAGGGATGTGGAAGATAGCTGATGTAGTTCCTATATTCAAATCAGGGGATAAGTCAATTCCATCAAATTACCGTCCAATAAGCCTCACATCTATAGTAGGCAAATTATTAGAATCAATTATAGCTGATATTATTAGAAGTCACCTTGAAGAACATAATTTGATTAATGAATCTCAGCATGGGTTCACGAGAGGTCGTTCCTGCCTGCCAAATTTACTGACGCTTTTCAATAAAACATTTGAGGCAGTAGACAGTGATAAAGAATATGATATAGTTTACTTGGATTTCAGTAAGGCAGCTCATGGTATAGGAGGTAAAGTTCTAGCATGGATAGAGGCATGGCTTACCAATAGAAAGCAGAGAGTTTCCATTAATGGGGTCAAATCTGAATGGGGATTAGTCACTAGTGGCGTTCCACAAGGATCAGTTTTAGGCCCATTGTTGTTCATAATTTACATAAATGACCTTGATGAAGGAATTGCAAGTGACATGAGTAAATTTGCTGATGATACAAAAATAGGCCGTATGATTCATTCTGAGGAGGATACCAGTGAACTTCAGGAGGATTTGGACAAATTAATGTCTTGGTCTGAAAAGTGGCAGATGAAGTTCAATGTGGACAAGTGTAAGGTACTAGTCCTTGGTAATGAAAATATCCCTCAATTTATAAACTAGGTGAAGTAGAGCTTGATCATACAGAATGTGAAAAGACTTGGGAGTCATGGTAACAGAAATCTAAAGCCAAGACAACAGTGCCTAAGTGTGCGCAATAAGGCTAACAGATTACTAGGATTTATTTCAAGAGGTATAAGCAACAGAAGTCCAAAAGTTATTTTACAGCTCTATACATCACTACTGAGACCTCATTTGGATTATGCAGCTCAGTTTTAGTCTCCTTACTACAGGATGGATATAGATTCATTGGAGAACATACAAAGAAGAATGACTAAAATGATTTACAGTATAAGAAATCTCCCGTATGAAGATAGACTTAGAGCGTTGAATCTCAGTTAGCAGTTTGAGAACAATAATACGAAAAGAACTTCAACTGAATTTTATTGACTTAAGACTCAGGGAGTTTGACACCAGTCAGTCCATCTATCATCATTCTATCATGCAGGAGGAGCCACATGTCTATGGTGCATCCAACAAAATAAGCAGACTCTTGGATGTCACTACCGCCCACCTCCGGCTGGGTTACAAGTATCTTTGGCAGGTTAAATCACCACCACCAGATGTAGACCAAACAAGATGTAAACTTTGCCAGTTGGATTATTGTCACACCCTGCGTCATTATGTACTGAAGTGCGATAAAATTAATGAATTCAGAGACTACTCATTCAGAAATGTTCAAGATATGTCAAAGTATTTTATCCACAGTGGTATATTACAGACCATTCTGGAAAAATACCCTGACTTTGCTCCCTGTAAATAAAGCATTGACACGTGTGTGTGTGTGTGTACTCACCTAATTGTGGTTGCAGGGGTCGAGACACATGTGTGTATGTGTATGTGTGTATGTATATATATGTATGTGTGTGTATGTGTGTGTGTATATATGTATGTGTATATGTATATGTGTGTGTGTGTGACCCAACAATTAAAATTTGCACCAATAACTCATTACAGTTGTGGCTGGGTGTAGACTAATAGATTGTTCATTGCTTTATAATTTCTTCATGAGTGCAACCATGTACCTTTGTAATCTGCAAATACCTTTGTAACTTGTCATGATTGTGACCATCTGAGTTCATTACCTTTGTAACTTGCTCAGCTATCAAACTTTGAGGTCCAGTCCCTGGACCCATTATGTACCTCTGTAATCTTTTGACTACCGCCCACAGGATGGGTATGGGGTGCATAATAAAGATATCAAACTAAGCGTTGAATCTCCACTCTCTGGAGAGACGTAGAATGAGGGGAGATATCATCGAGGTGTACAAGTGGATGATGGGCATAAACAAAGAAGATATTAATACAATACTGAGGATATCGAACCAAGTAAGAACCAGAAATAACGGATTTAAATTGGATAAATTTAGATTTAGAAAGGACATAGGCAAGTACTGGTTTTCGAACAGAGTTGTAGATGTGTTGAACAATCTTCCGAGTAGGGTGATAGAGGCTAGGACCTTGGGTGGCTTTAAAAAGAGATTGGACAAATATATGAGTGGGAGAGGCTGGATTTGATTGGTGTCGTGAATACGGGAGTAAATTCTTAGATAGTGGTGGTTTTGATAAGGACCTGCCTTGTATGGGCCAGTAGGCCTTCTGCAGTGTTCCTCCATTCTTATGTTCTTATGTTAAATTAGACACATGTAGATGAATGGTTCAGAGAACCTACAAGTTATAAATTAGACACATATGCAACACTTGGGTATCTTTATTGACTTCATCAGTCCAATACAAAGTAGAAAGGTGTAAGGAGAGGAGGAGTTTGAGGTAATCAGTCCCTTTGCCTGGAGTCGATCTGTTCAGTCCATCAATTTTGTAGAAAGTACAGCACATGTCAGTAGAGGTGGCTTATATACTGTAGTCAGGAGAGGCGAAGCAGCAGGAGGCGGGGTCATAAAAGATAAGATTTCTTCGGATTTTTAACCCCGGAGGGTTAGCCTTCCAGGATAACCCAAGAAAGTCAGTGCGTCATCGAGGACTGTCTGTCTTATTTCCATTGGGGTCCTTAATCTTGTCCCCCAGGATGTGACCCACACCAGTCGACTAACAACCCAGGTACCTATTTGCTGCTAGGTGAACATGACAACAGGTGTAAGAAACTTCGAAATGTTTCCACCCGCCGGGAATCGAACCCGGGCCCTCCGTGTGTGAAGCGAGAGCTCAAGCCACCAGACCACCGGGCCCCCTATGGTACCATCCACTAGTCGAAGTAGGTCTTCGTCCAAAGGTTGGACAAGTGTTGAAGAATTCGTTTGTATCAAGATCCCAAGACGTTGCTGTGTCAGACAGGCTGTAGATGAATGGTTCAGAGAACCGACAAGTTATAAATTAGACACATATGCAACACTTGGGTATCTTTATTGAGGAAACGTTTCGCCACACAGTGGCTTCATCAGTCCAATACAAAGTGTTCCTCCTTTCTTATGTTCTTATGTTATGTTCTTATGTACCACTATGACCCCGCCTCCTGCTGCTTCGCCTCACCTGACTACAGTATATGCCACCTCTATTGACATGTGCTGTACTTTCTACAAGATTGATGGACTGAACACACCACATGAAAACTACTTTATCTTGCACATATCCACAGCAAAATACACTCATTGATATCTGTGATTCCCTAATTTGCGCAGTACTAACCAAAATTCTAATACAACTATTGCTTCATAATTCTTAAGCTAGTCATAAGTTTGCCTAAGACACTCCAATATAGAAACTACATTATCCAAATACAACACCTTTATCATTAATATATAAACTAATTGCTAAATTGTTAAACTAATTGTTAAATTCTTAAATGTTTAAATTCCAGTACCTCAATTTTGTAAACCTAGTTAATCACTACAATTACCTAACCTTACTATTTGTATAATCATTGTGTCACTATTGAGTAAGACCTATCATAAGACTGCCTGAAAAGCCTAGGCATACCTAGGCATATTATTGCCATCTTGTAATATCTACTTCATAAAATGTATAATCATAAGTCCAATACAAAGTAGAAAGGTGTAAGGAGAGAGGAGTTTGAGGTAATCAGTCCCTCACTTGTCCAACCTTTGGACGAAGACCTACTTCGACTAGTGGATGGTCAGTGGTGGACCTGACTTAACTCAGTGAAGACGTGTCTTGTGTGCTCTCTGTGAATCTGAACAAGATGTCCTCTCTTGAGCTACTCTAGAAATAAAGAATTTGAATTTGACTCCAGGCCGAGGGACTGATTACCTCAAACTCCTTCTCTCCTTACACTTTTCTGCTTTGTATTGGACTGATGAAGCCACTGTGTGGAGAAACGTTTCCTCAAATAAAGATACCTAAGTGTTGCATATGTGTCTAATTTATAACTTGTCGGTTCTCTGAATCATTCATCTACAAACAAAAACTCACACACTGAGGTCTGGAGTTCGAACCTCCTCCGGTACAGCGTTGGTCGCATCCTGGGACAGAACTGACCTAATTTGCCCGAAATGCTTAGCATAACAAGCGGATTTCTATATAGTAGTATGTCATTGATGTCAGCTAGGCCTGTATACCATGTACATGTACTTGTAGTAAATAAAGATATTACATTATATATTATATTATCCTTCCACATTGGTGAAGGTTGCCTTTCCGAGCGCCGGAAGACAGGGCTCGATACGACGTACACTGTCAGTGGCCCTGTAAACCACAACAACAACAACACCTTGTGTTGGTTCTCCGTGGGTGTGATAAACCCAACAATAAACACTGTTTGTGCTCTCTAACACAGGTGAGTGACACCTTCCTTTATTACAATACAACATTCATGTGCTAGATGATACATAGAGAGAGTTTGAGCCATGAAATATAATGTATTAAGACGACGAGGCTCCAGACATGATCATATCTCCGTCTGTGTCTTGTTGAGTGTGTTAGGTGCTCAGGTGTTGAGTGTGTGAGGTGTTAGGTGCTCAGGTGTTGAGTGTGTGAGGTGCTCAGGTGTTGAGTGTGTGAGGTGTTAGGTGCTCAGGTGTTGAGTGTGTGAGGTGTTAGGTGCTCAGGTGTTGAGTGTGTGAGGTGTTAGATGCTCAGGTGTTGAGTGAGTGAGGTGCTCAGGTGTAGTGTGTGAGGTGTTAGGTGCTCAGGTGTTGAGTGTGTGAGGTGTTAAGTGCTCAGGTGTTGAGTGTGTTAGGTGCTCAGGTGTAGAGTGTGTGAGGTGTTAGGTGCTCAGGTGTTGAGTGTGTTAGGTGCTCAGGTGTTGAGTGTATGAGGTGTTAGGTGCTCAGGTGTTGAGTGTATGAGGTGTTAGGTGCTCAGGTGTTGAGTGTGTGAGGTGCTCAGGTGTAGAGTGTGTGAGGTGTTAGGTGCTCAGGTGTTGAGTGTGTGAGGTGTTAGGTGCTCAGGTGTTGAGTGTGTTAGGTGCTCAGGTGTAGAGTGTGTGAGGTGTTAGGTGCTCAGGTGTTGAGTGTGTGATGTGTTAGGTGCTCAGGTGTTGAGTGTGTGAAGTGTTAGGTGCTGAGTGTGTGAGGTGTTAGGTGCTCAGGTGTTGAGTGTGTGAGGTGTTATGTGGTCAGGTGTTGAGTGTGTGAGGTGGTCAGGTGTTGAGTGTGTGAGGTGTTAGGTGGTCAGGTGTTGAGTGTGTGAGGTGCTCCTGCAGCAGCAAATGTCAGGTGTTAGATCCTCAGGCAGCAGTAAGTGTTAGGCAGCAAGTTTGAGGTTAAATGCTCAGGCAGCAGCTGGTGTTAAGGGCTCAGGCAGCAGCAGGTGTTAAGTACTCAGGCAGCAGCAGGTGTTAAGTGCTCAAGCAGCAGCAGCAGCAGCAGCAGGTGTAAAGTGTTCAGGCAGCAGCAGGTGTAAAGTGCTCAAGCAGCAGCAGCAGCAGGTGTAAAGTGCTTAGGCAGCAGCAGGTGTAAAGTGCTCAGGCAGCAGCAGGTGTAAAGTGCTCAGGAAGCAGCAGTGTAAAGTGCTCAGGCAGCAGCAGGTGTAAAGTGCTCAGGCAGCAGCAGTGTAAGTGCTCAGGCAGCAGCGGTGTAAGTGCTCAGGCAGCAGCAGGTGTAGGCTCAGGCAGCGCAGTGTAAAGTGCTCAGGCAGCGGTGTAAGTGCTCAGGCACAGCAGGTGTTAGGACTCAGGCAGCAGCAGGTGTAAAGTGCTCAGGCATCAGAGGTGTAAAGTGCTCAGGCAGCAGCAGGTGTAAAGTGCTCAGGCAGCAGCTGGTGTAAAGTGCTCAGGCAGCAGCAGGTGAAAGTGCTCAGGCAGTAGCAGGTGTAAAGTGCTCAGGCAGCAGCTGGTGAAGTGCTCAGGCAGCACAGGTATAAAGTGCTCAGGCAGCAGCAGGTGTAAAGTGCCAGGCAGCAGCAGGTGTAAAGTGCTCAGGCAGCAGGAGGTGTCAAAGTGCTCAGGCAACATCTGGTGTAAAGTGCTCAGGCAGCAGCAGGTGTAAAGTGCTCAGGCAGCAGCAGGTGTAAAGTGCTCAGGCAGCAGCAGGTGTAAAGTGCTCAGGCAGCAGCTGGTGTAAAGTGCTCAGACAGCAGCTGGTGTAAAGTGCTCAGGCAGCAGCAGGTTTAAGTTATTAATTTTAAGGTTTATGTTACATAATAAACAATATTGTTGGCAGAACATTCATGGTCATATACAAGGTTCATTATTTAACCCTTTCTGGGTCCAAGGCCATTTTTAAAAGGGGTGCGCCAGTGTCTCAAGAATTTTCCAAAAAAAAATTTCTTATTTTTTCGTATGGAATGGTAGAGAATCTTTTTCTTAAGGTAATAAAACAAAAAGTATGAAATTTGATTGAAAATTGACGAAATTATGCTCTCGCGAATTTTTGTGTCAGCGATATTTATGCATTGGCGATTTTTCCGACTTTGACTCCCATTTTACGCCAATTACATTATTCCAGTCGACCAAATTCTTAGCTATTTCACTAGTATTACTTCTATTCTATCGATTGAGCACAAGAAATCGCCCTGTCAACTGTTTCAACTACAAAATAAAGTGATTGGAAATTGGTAATTTAGCCAATTTAGCCAAAAGTTCAAAATATTCCAATTTCAAAATAGGGTGCAGAATAAACAGTGCAGGCATTCCTGGCACTAAACTAACATTTCCTCTGTTCATTAGTTACGTTTTCAGTCTTTACAAATGAATTCCATTTTTATTTTTTATTCACATAATGAATTTTTATTCAAGCCAAAAAATGAAAGATTTACTCTTATGCAATTTTGTAATAATTGTACAAATAATATCACCACATTTGTGAACGTATATTAGACCCACCAGCTGGCGCGTATTAGACGTGTGAGGTCATTTGTTTACTCTTGAACATCGGCAAAAATTGAACATTTTCGCTACTTTGAGCTCAGTTTCAAGCCATTTCCAGTACTGAAAATAATCTCTATAACTGTAATATATCTAACATTCTATCAAATCAGACTAAGAAATCGCAAATACAACTATAAAAAGTATACAAAAAAACACTGCAAAGTCGCTGTTTTAATTGAAAATTAGGGTTTCAGTTTTTTTCTCTCATTATGCACTGTGTGCTGCAGGATTTGTTTTATGTGGTGCACACTTACCACATAGATGTATTCTCTCATATCTAGGCACAAATTTACTGCTCAAAGTTTATCTAAGTGAGCTGAACTCATGACATAGAACTATGGTTTTGACCCAGAACTCAAAGCCGTAGAACTATGGCATGGATCATCCCATAGATCAACGGCTTTGAAGCCGAGGTCTCTGCTGTAGATCTACGCAAAATTCTAGCGGTTTCATATTTAGCTTGAGAAGGCTGGTAGGCCTACATCTAAGAGAATGGGTCTGTGTGGTCAGTGTGCACAGTAAACAAAAAATTGGGGCACTCGCACTGCATTGTGGGAAGGCTATATCAGTACGCTTTGTTCATCACGCCTGGTGGCAACGAAGCTCTCACTTCCCGGTGAATTGGGACTCTCCTCTTCCCAAGTTGTAGCTCTAACACTGATGGCAGTGGATCTGAAGAGGAATTCAATGGTTTTGAACCATATGGTACATTGTACCATGTGATACAATGGTACCATATGGTACAATGGTACCATATCACACAATGGTACCATATAGTACCATATAGTACCAATGGTACCATGTAGTACATTATAACATATAGTACATTGTACCATAGGGTACAGGGACCCTAATGGAAATAAGTCACTTTGTCTGACTTTTTTGGGTTATCCTAGGTGCTCCACACATATGCTATA
>WNWK01048050.1:0-13697 GCA_009830355.1 Cherax destructor
TTGGGGTACGGAAGGGTTTTTTTGGGCAAGGGCAAGAAAAATTTAAAATTCCTGCCCCCTTTTATATGCATTAAAAGGTTTTTAACCCCAGTGTTAGATGGACCGGGGAACATCGAGGAGTGATCTGTGTCTATTTTTAATTTTTGGGGCCTTTTAAAAAAGTGGAAAGGGAAATTTTTGGGAGTGGTGGGTTAATATTTGCGGGGGAGTGTTCTATGTATGTAATGGGGCACATTAAAAAAGGGGATGTTTTGGAGGTGAGTAAGTTTGGGGTTTTTGAATATTGGTGGAGAATGTTGTCTGGAGTGTGAATGTTTATTATTCTAACTGCTCCCTTTTTGTTGTGTTATTAATGGTCTGAGATGAGTTATTATGAAGGGGCCCCATGACAGTTTCCCATAGGTGAGGTAGGGGTAAATGAGTGGGATATGGGGTAAGGGGGCGGGTTGTGGAACATAGCCCCGTATTTTTGGAAATTTTCCCCACGGTTTTTTGAGACTTTTTTGGGAAATTTGTTGTATATTTTCTAAAATTTGGGGCCCTCCCCCAAGATGGATTCCTAAGAATTTTTCCTCTGTGAGTTTTGTGATAGGGGACCTTTTTTATCATTATGTTAAGTGGGTATTTGGGTTTGTTCCCAAACTGGATAAAATAGTTTTTATCAATATTGAGAGTAAAGTTTGTTGGTCATCCCAGGTAGATATTTTCTGAAATTTCCCAGTATTTGCGGGTGTTACTAAAATTTTCCGGGCTTGGGTGCAAAATAACGTAGGGAGGTCATCTGCAAAAGTATGGGTTTGATAGTTGAGATGCTTTTGGGAGGTCGTTAATGAAATGAGAAAAAAAAAATAAGAACATTTCCCCTGTGGGTTTAGGTAATTTTTTTGGGTGGAGCTAACCAGTGTAAAATATTGGTTTCTTTGTAGTTTTTGGTTTTGAGGGGGGTGCCTTTATCCATAGTGTGATAATTTTAGGTGTAAATCTTGGTCAACTGTTTAAAAGCTTCGTAAACCCAATAAAATTCCCACTGGGATTTCTTTTTTCCCAAGGGCGGTGTAAATTATTTCTAGCATGTGTATAATTGGATCATTTGTTTTTTTATTAGGCCTGAACCAAATTGACAGTGGTTGAGTATGTTGTTGGAGGTGAGGTAGGAATATTTTTTCTGGTTTTTTTTTCAAAGATTTTGGAGAAAGGGGAAAAAATTTATAAATAGTTTTTCCCGGGGTCTGTTTGATCTCCCCCTTTTTGTTTTGGGGGGGCCCTTGCTATTTTGAGTATTGATGGGAAGGTAGGGGGATTCAATGGATTTTTTAAAAGGGAGTGTTGCAATAATTGGTGAGAGAACTTGAGAGGTTTTTTGAATAAAAAAGGGTTTAAGTTATTTAGGTCGCCTGCTTTGTTTTTTAATGTGTTGATTAAAAGGGAAAACTTCTATTGGGTTGGTTGGGGCTGGGAAAAAAAGGGGGGATAGATCCCAGGGGGGATGGTGGGGGGTGGAGAAATTAGAACTTGGGATTTTTTCCCAGTTTTTTACCTATGGGGAAAAGAAATCAAGTCCGCCCGAAGCTGTTGAAAGGCCACATCAGGAGGAAGACAACAGTAAAGGATTAGGTAATCAGGCTGGGGAAAGAAGGGGGGGGCTCAAAAAAACACCAAAATATGAGGGGCCCAACAGGGCCCTCCCTTTTGGTTTTGACTTTCGATGCTATGTCGTTTTCGTACTGTCGCGGGGCCTTGCTCCTTACCTTGCATTTTTTCGGGCTCTGGCCCCAGTCTTTATTTTTCCAGGGTCCTTTTTTCTCTCTTTTTCCATTCTCTAGTGCATTAGTTTTACCCTCCCCAACCCCTTTTGGGAAAAACCAAGAGGGTCTTTTTTCCTTCCCATTATTTTTTTATTATGTATGTGTATTCCCCTATTTGTGATTAAAGGGGCCGAGCCCTGGCCCCGGTTTCCCCTTTTCACTGATCACTCCCCTTTGGGTCCTCTCTCTCCCCTGCCCATGAGCTTTCAACCCTCGCCCCAAAAAATTTAGGGAAGCCCCCGCCCCCACCACTTTTTCCCCCCAGACTATTCCACTTCCTGATTTTTCCATCATCGAAGTTTTTTCCCAAGTGAGAATGCAGGGAATTTCTATTTTTAAAATTTTCTTTTAATATATATATATATTTATATATATATATATATATATATATATATATATATATATATATATATATTTTGGTGTTTTGTGTGTGTGTGTGTGTGTGTGTGTGTGTGTGTGTGTGTAGAACCTGTACTGTCTGCATAGACACCCCATCTGTCGGGCCACCCTGAGTTCATGCCGGCCATCTCCCCACACTAAACCCCCAACCCCCACTTAAAATTCCCCCCAGACCCCTCTCTCTCACCACTCAGGGGGGCCTTTCCCTGGGAAAACAGGCCTCCCCCTCTCCCTAGCAGACCACCCCCCGGAAAATGGACATGAACCCCTGCCTTTTACCCTTACATTATTTGCTAATAAAAAAGAAGCCCCCAAAAGACTTGTCATTGTTTCCCTTTCCCGCAGAAAAAAAAAACAGTTTTGGGTTTGGAAATAGGGGGTTGATGGGGTGGAAAAAATCCCCAAATGGGGGGAAGGATTGGGTTGGGTTTTAAAATTTTTGGTTGGATAAATTCATGAGTGAGAGGGGTTGGGTTTGGGGGAATTGCACATGGGGTAAATAGAATTATCAAAGTTTTTTTTTGGTATCATTAAATTGAGTTGAACAAATATTCTGTTGTGGGATGGAATGTGATGGACCCCGTTTTGTATTGGCCAACAGGCCTGCTGCAGTGTTCCTCTTTTCTTACGTTCTTTTGTTAATCCCTTTTAAAATTTTGGACAAGGGGGTCGCTGCAGATGTTTGCCAAGGAGGGGAAAGGGAAAAAGGAAAGTTCCCTTTCCCTTTATCACCCTAAAAAAAGGGATCCTTCCCTTTTAAGAGTTAAAAATTTATGTTTTTTGCATATTAGCATCCAGACACAGGAAATCAGGGTCAAAGGGCAAAAAATTTTCGAATTTTTTGAGAAAAAGTGGCGTCTCGGGTCCCCTGCCCAGCCTCCCACGCCGTTCGTCATGTGCTCAGCCCTCCAGCATGTTCCCGTTTTTGTTCGCTCAACACGTCTATTTTTATCACGTAAGGGGTTTTTGGTATTTTAAAGGGCTTGGGGCCCCCGTGTTTGTGGTTGAGTAGGGAACGGCCGGGTTCTGGCCCTCCCCGCCCCGCCCCAGTGACGCCACCACTTGCCCCCCTCCCTCTCTGCCATGTTGTCTTTAATTTCCTTTTTAATTCTTGCCAGAGCTTTTATCCGGGTGCCCCGGGGCACTCCAAAACCACATGGGAACCAAGAACCAGTGGGTTAAAACCAGTTTTTCCCCAACCAAAAATTTTTAAACCATACTGTGGTCTGCCCCCACATAAACCAAGACCATCCCCTACCCTGACGTCACTAACGATGCAACCCCTCCACCGCGTCACCAGATGCTCCCCACTTCGGGCGTCACCCCGACGCCCCTGCTCACCCGTCTCACCTTTAAATCCCTCGACGTCACTCCAGGACTCCCCCTCGTGACTCTGCTGAGTCACCCCCTGATGCCCCCTGACATCACCCCAAACTCACACCGCCCTCACATGATTCTGAGTGCTGTAGTTTCCCGTAAAATTGTTGCATTATTTTTTAAATTTTAATTTTTCAGTCAGTGTTCTCAAAATTTTATGAATTTTTATCTGTCTGCCTAGACAGCCTATGCTGCCCGCCAGCTGAGTTCATGTTTCGCACCATGCTCTGCTACCTGTAGGCCCATACCCACTTCAGTCTGCTCAGACCTGCCTTTCTCTCACTCACTCAGCAGTTTCCTAGAGTAAACAGGCCACTCCTCTCTCCCTTGCAGGCCACGGCCCTCCCGGGGCCCTGAGCACAAACACACTGCCTGTGTACCCTCATGTTATTTGCTAATAAAGTAAGGGAAACCTCCAAAGACTTGTCATTGCTACCCCCCCTAGAACGATCTACACAATCAACGTTAGAAAACGGGGTGAATTTCTCACCTAGTTGTGGTTGCAGGGGGCGAGTCATAGCTCCTGTCCCGCCTCTTCACTGGCCGATTCTGGGTCACTCTCCCTGCGCCATGAGCTTTATCATACCTCTTCTTAAAGCTATGAATGGAACCTGCCTCCACTGCTTCGTTTTCCCCAAAATATTCCCCTTCCTCCCACCTGTGACTAAAGAAATACTTCCTAACATCCCTGTGATTCATCTATTTTTCAAACCCCCCTGTGTCCCCCTTTTTGCTGTGTCCCATACGTTCCTTATTAAGATGTCAAAATTTTTTATTTGGTTTGCTAGGCACCCGTATGCTGCAGCAGTTATTTGGTTGATGTGCACCTCAGGAGATGTGTTTATACTCCCCCTAAGATCTTTTCCTTGATTGAGGTTTGTAGTCTCTGGACCCCCTAGACTGTACTCCGTCTGCGGACTTCTTTGCGCTTCCCAATCTTCATGACTTTGCACTTGGGGGGGTTGAACTCCAGGAGCCAATTGCTGGCCCAAAGGCCCTTGCATAAATTGAATTCTTCTCATCAACTTCACATTATCTGCAAAAAAGGGACACTTGGGAGTCTATTCCTTCCGTCATGTCGTTCACTCTGTGGTTATTGAGATCTGCTCAAGACACATTCCATTAAGAAAAAGAAAGAGAAAATGTAAACTAAAAAGAAAATGCTCCCTATACAGACGATGGCTAAGAGTCCCCCAGAGCAGCTGAGGGGGGCAAATATATCTGAAATACGTAGAGACACTGGTCAATGAAATTGCAAATATCAACTTAAACTGAAGGAATCTTGCGGGAGACAAGAATCGAAAGAACAAAAAACAATAAAGGAAATTGAAAAACAAAACAAAATACTTCTTCTCTTATGCCAAATCTAAAAAAAAAAACATCCAGTATTGGGCCTCTACTTGGTGGGATGGGACATACACAATGACGGCCGAAATAAAGTGAGATATTAAAGTCTCAATGACTCAGTGTTCAGTGAGCCGCTGCCCAGACTAAGGGTCGACAATCCAAATGAATTCTTTATGAACAAAAACCCCAAAAAAATTTGGTCATCTCAAAAATCTCGGATATTATTCTAACTCCACAAGACTTTGAAAATGCAATAAATGACATGCCTATGCACTCTGCCCAGGCACAGACTCATGGAACTCCGTGTTCATCAAGAATTGCAAAAGCCCTATCGCGTGCCTTCAGCTTTATGGAGAGGGAGTAGGACACGGGGGGTCACCCCACACACTAAAGACACTAGACATAGTCCCACCCCAAAAAATGTGGCAGTAAAGAAAGTGCAATGAACTACAGACCGATAGCACTAACATCCCATAAAAAAAAAAAATTTGAGAGGGTTCTAAGAAGCAAGTTTACCAACCACCTAGATACCCATCAATTACAAAACCCCAGGGCAACACGGGTTTAGAGCAGGTCGCTCCTGCCCCCAGCCCCTGGACCACTATGACGGGGGCCTGGAGGCTGTTGGGGATAAACAAAATACAGATGTAGTATACCCGGTTTTTTCGACAAGTGGGCCATGGCGTAATAGCACAAAAAATGCGGGATAAAGGAATAACAGGAAAAGTTGGTAGATGGATCTATAATTTCCCCCAAATAGAACAAAAAAAGAGTAATAGCAAACGGAAAAATCCCAGGCAGCCACGGTAAAAGCTCTGTTCCAAAAAGGCTCAGTACTTGCTCCCATTCTATTCCTCATCCTCATTTCTGAAAAGAGATGTAAGCATAGCTCCGTGTCTTCCTTTGCGGATGACACCCGGATTGCCATGGATGACCTCCATTGAAGGAAGACACTGCAAAACTCCAAGCGGACATCAACCAAACCCAAATGGGCCCTCAAAACAATATGAAGTTCAACGAGAAGAAATTTCAACTACTAAGATATGGAAAACTTGAGGAAATAAAATATGTATGAAGGTAAAAAACAAATTCTAACCATACAATAGAGCGAAAAAGAAATGTGAAGGACTTGGGAGTGATAATGTCAAAAGGATCTCGCCTTTAAAGACCACAACAATGTATCTACCTCATCGGCTGGGGAAAAAGGGATAGGATGGATAATGAGAACCTTCTAAACTATGAACGCCAAGCCCATGATGACAATCTTCAAATCACTTGTTCTCTCTAGGCTGGAATACTGCTGTACACTAACAGCCTTCTTGAAGGCTGGCGACGTTGCAGACCTGGAGAGTGTACAAAGAACTTTCACAGCACACATAAGTATGATAAAAAACACCTAAATTACTAGGAACGGTTGAAGGTCCTTGATCTGTATTCCCTGGAACGAGGGGAGAGAATTTAAAGATAATATACACTTGGAAGGTCCTGGTGGGATTGTTACTAAACCTTCACACGAAAATCACTCCCTATTAAAACCAAAACTCCGCGGGGGATGAACATTTCCCCGATGAAAAATAGGAGCTCCACGAATACACTGAGAGACAACACCATAAATGTTCGGGGCCCAAGACTGTTCAACTGCCTCCCCGCATACATTAGGGGGGTTACCAATAGACCTCTGGGTGTCTTGAAGAAGGCACTGGACTGGCATCTAAAGTCAGTACCTGACCAACCGGACTGTGGTTCGTACGTCGGTTTTCGTGCGGCCGACAGTAACAGCCTGGTTGATCAGACCCTGATCCATAATGAGGCCTGATCTTAGACCTGGCCGCGGGGTCGTTGACCCCCCAAACCCTCTCCCGGTAAACTCCCGGTAAACAAATACCAGAAATAGCACCGGTCCTAGGACGGACCCTCGTGGATCCCCACTCGTCACCGGCGCCCCTTTGACACCTCGCCACGTACCATGACTCGCTGCTCTCTTCCTGACAGGTATTCTCTGATCCATTGGAGTGCCTTCCTGTTATCCCTGCCTGGTCCTCCAGCTTTTGCACTAATCTCTTGTGTGGAACTGTGTCAAACGCCTTGTGTGTGGGGGGGTGGGGGTTGCGTGCTAGCATGTTTTTTTGTAAATTTCAAATGCGAGAATTTAAGAGCGTGGAATTTTACGGGGTTTACATGTATATTAAGAGTGAATTTTCGTCATTAATGAGTGTCTTCTCTTTTGTATGAACTCTTGCCTTTTGTGGGCTAGTTATTTTCGATTATATCTTGGGTATGTCTTCTTTTAAATGTGTTTGCGTTTATATATGTTGTATATGTGAGACTTTTGCGTGTGTTTAGTTGGGGTGAATGAGAAATTCAATATCTATGATTGTGAATGTCTTATTCACTATCCTCCTCACTTGGGGGACTCTAGTTGAGGGGCCCCCGGGGGCCTTTGGGGGCTGGGTCTCCTTCACACACGGAGGGCATGGGTCCGATTCCCGGCGGGGGGGAAAATTTTCGACTTATTTCCATACACCTATTGTCATGTTCACCTAGCAGCAAATAGGTACCTGGGTGTTAGTCGACTGGTGTGGGTCGCATCCTGGGGGACAATGAGGACCCCAATGGAAATAAGACAGACAGTCCTCGATGACCCCTGAATTTCTTGGGTTATCCTGGGTGGCTAACCCTCCGGGGTTAAAAAAACCGAAGAAATCTTATCTTATCACAGATGGTGAATAAAATGGTGCTATATTTAAATTTCCTCTCTAGATTTACATTTTTTTCAAGGAAGAGAAAATATGGTAGTGCTGAGTAAAACTTAAACCATTTTCGTATAATTTAGAAATTGAACAATAAACAAATGTATTATACTCACATAAAAGCTGTAAACTCGTGTGGGTATTCGACAAAATAAACACGTCTTACTTTGTGTTAAATATGAGTGAATAAGTTCACTGGTATCCCAAACAGCCACACTGGTCCACTCATCACAACATATAACTTCACTCTGAAGACTTTACTATCTGATAATGTGTCTGTGTACCAAACACTGTCTCTCCTCAAGCCAAAACATCCTCTATTTGGATTAATGTCACATTTTGGTCGGGTATAGAAGTATTTTGAGTTGTCATCTTCAACAGCTGAATTTTTTTTTGACCCATCATTTTCTCTATTACCCTAAATTGTAGTTGATATTTTTTGTATATTTCTGAAGCTATATAAGTAACAGTCGATAAGATAAATGGAAACGAATTTAAAAGACGAATTTTAAGGGGTTATCTTAAATTTTTTGAAAAATTGCAATGAAATCTCTATTATCACATGCCACTTGCCCGAAAATAACCGGAAATGCCAAGACTCTGCTGATGAAGTCAATACATCATGAAAGAAGTTAATATAACTCATGGCAAGACTCTGCTGATGGGGTAATACATCATGAAAGTTAATATAGCTCATGGCTGTCCATAACCGTCATAAAATTTTGCTTTTAATAAAGAGAGTTTATTGTGCAGCTCCTCACATCCTGCATTGGTTATTGTATGAAATACCGGAGATTAAGGCTAAGCACCTACATATTGGCGTAGGCCTAGATGCCTATGTGGTCTCCCATTTTGAAGTTATTCTTTTATAATCAAAAGGAAGCGCTAAGCCTACCAGGGTCATCCCTTTTGAGAATTTTCATGTTAAATGCAGGTAAATTTTAAATGGATGGTCCGTGAGGACTGGAGATCATAATTAAACTCTGGTATACATAGTAGAAAAACAAATAACTTAAATTGTTCACAGTTTCCTACGTATCTGGTAAAAAAACTCTCAGCGTGGCAATGGAAGCAGTATAATATGGAGGCTGTTCGACTTCCAAAAACACAGATTCAACATTGGCCTTTTTGTTATTATTGAAAGTGTTCAACATCAGTTCCTCTACTGCTGTTATATCAAATGTACACATAGTTACATCTCATTGAGCATTGTTTTATCCTTTCACATAATAATTAATTAATTAATCCAGTAAGAGGAACTAAGTATTGCTGTCACTACTTCATCCCTCTCTGGACGACATGGTGCGTATGGACGAGTCTAGTAACACCTGCCGCAACTCTTAACTAACGTATATATGTTGCGGGGTTTCTTTCGTAGATTGGGTAATAAACAGACGAGATTGGATGTTTACTTGCTGTATTGAAGTCGATATATATGGGATGGAACTCAAAGCCGTATGCCTACGTCTGTCTACCCGGCCTGCTAGGATGGTACTGCCTGAGCACAGGTGGGCTGCTGGCATTCAAAGGATGACCTTTGACATTAGCTAACGACCAATCACATGGGGCAGTGCTGATTCGACTCAAATCATGACTTAGCGTAGCCTGGATATACCATCCTGAGCCTAACCAACATTAGGAGATTAAGATTTATGGAGATAAACTATCTTCATATGAAATCTTGCATTAGCTACTGAAGGCTTACTATCCATCTTGATAATTATAGTCCTCATAATTTGTAAAACATAAGTGTCACTAAATATGTACAATATCTTCAACATTATTATTTCATCTAACATTTTGCGAGCTTATTTATATTTCATTCCTACTGCATCTCTATCAATAATGACTGCTTATCTTTTTATATACATTTTTTTCGATAGATAATGATCTTTCATTTTCATTATTTCTACACAAAGAGCCACTGATTTTTTCTGCTTTCAATCATTCACTAAAAATTGGAGACAGTTACTACCACTCATCAGCAGTCAATATTTCCATATAATATTTAATATTTCCATTCCAATCTGGAATAACTCAACCTTATTTTGTTTTTTTATAGTCTTATTAAGCAAGAATAACACAGAAACAGAAGTAATAATATTATCATAAACATAGATAGTCTTTAACAGATTGTCAGAAGACTAGTGTATAATATTGAACTGCATCACACAGTAAAATCTTGCTAAGTTGTTTCCAAGGAACGTAAGTCTCAATCCTAGCAGTCAAATCATTATGAGCTTCACTATTTTATAAAAACATTTACATCAATAATTATACTACTCCTAATATAGGTAGATGATTTGAGTCTTTCAAAACATATAATACAGAAATATTGTCAATACAAATATCAGTTGTATTTCTACTTACCACATGATCAAGCTATTTAAGATACAAATTATTATAAATAATAAATGCAGAAGTATCAAAGTTAATCAAATTAAAATCTAAAATAGTTTAAGTTATTTTTCGGGCAGAAATGATCCAAGTGAGTTCCAGGCCTCACCAACAAAAAGATTGCATTAAACTCACCACAAAATAAATAACATCGCACTCATAATTATGTAAGACATATTCTAAAGTCAGTGCTTTCCCAGGTGTTAGAATAATCGTAAAATTACCTTTAGTCAAATTTAAAATCTAAATATCATCTATCATCAGCACATTAACTAGAAATAATGCATTATTTCTCCATAAACAAACTAGACCAGCTTGACATCTATTATCAGTAGTACAAGTGTTATAACAATATGTCGCAGCCACCCCAGCAAATTCAAATTTTTCCATAAAATCAGTCACATAATTTTCTCATCTGCAAAAATGTCTCATGCAAAATACGTATAATAATATATTTACCCCGGCTAAAGTCCCGAGTAATATTTAAGTTTATTCTAAAGACCAACTATTAAAAAATAAAAGACTGTATTAATGCTAATTTTGTTTGAGAGATTAAAATTAGAAAAATATAGATTCTTCTTTTTTGGGTTTATTATAGTATTTATTAACTATGAATCTTGGGGCCAAATTTTCTAAATTTAAAAAATTTTAGGTCAATAAATTTGGGTATGTAATAATTATTTTTAAAAAGCATCATATTTTTTATAGAATGATAGTTTTATTTTTTCTGTTAAAATAAAAATTTAAATGTACTTTCAACGTAAGTTCAAGCCTACCAACCAAAACATTATCTCTTCCTCACTGCTTTGTGTGTGTCTGTCTTCACTCTGACTTCCCTTGTCTGCTACTATCAACAAGTCGTCCAATCCATTTCCTCTTTATATTTTCTTTCCTCCTGACTTTTATCATGTTGAATAAATCCGTGTTCTCTCTCCCTATCTACGTTATTTCTATGGTTTTCCTAAAATCATAAACCTGGTATTCCTCTATGCCCATCATTTCCTCTAGTATTTCTATCTTTTCCTCTCGCCCCCTGGCTCGTCTACATTTCACTCCTTTTCATGGCTCTTTATCTGCTCACCTTTTTCCCAATCTAAAGGCCTATTCGAAAGTATTGGGCTGCATCCGAATTGTAAGTTACTAAGCCTTGTTTATGAGTATGTATCTCTTTACTATTTTACTTTTAATGATGTTCTTAGTTTTTCTTAGAAGGCAAATGAAGGGCTGCTTCATGTCCCTACCCAACTGATGTCTTTCTTGTATCATTCATTTTAGTGTGAACTTGACTCTTGTTTCCTTAAAATGCATTTTTCTCTCAAATCTTTGGTGTTACTGCGGGCTTTTTTCTATCCTCTGTCCTTGATATTTTTTATATGAAGTATTTCGAAACTGTTCTACTTCCTCCTATTGATTTACGCCCTTCTTTTGGCTTCTCTACGTAGATGTCTTTGCAATTAGACCACATGACTCTAGTCTCTTCTAACCTTTTTTGATGCTCTTGAAATCTTGCTCCTTCTATCAAGTTCAAAGCTGAATGAGAATTTTACTCATTGTTTTCTTTCTTTAATTTTCTTGACCACTCCTCTGTGACAAGCTATTTTTTTTCCCCTTCTCCGCAAGCCTATGCACAGATGCATACAGGAAGTCCTCGCTTAACGTCGTCGACAGGCTCTTGGGAAAATGCCTTTAAGCGAAAGGCGTATAACGAAACCAATTTTACCATGGCTAATTGATATAAACAAGAGTTAAGTTCCTACAGAGGGAGATCTGAGAGGGAGGGCAGTAGTGCTGCAGACTCTATGACTACGGAGTATGTCGCTTTAGGGCCTATATAGTTGTTTATTTACTATATTATTAACTTTTTATAATTTTATGTATCACATGTTTTTTGAATTATATAAGAAACACATTCATATAAAAGCTGAATAAAATAGCCATATGGGAGGAAATTAACATAATAGTAAAGCTAGGTAAGCGGGTGCGGCTTCTTCGTCAGCACTTGCAGACTTACCTGTTATTTGTATATTATAGATTTTAAATTTTTTTAAAATACTCAAACTAACCACGCTATTCCGAGGTTTCACTTTACACACAAGAACCCTGTTATTTCTTTAGAGCTTCAAATAAACGCTTTCATTTTTATGGTCATTAACGAGCATGGAGGTTACACTGATGCATATCCTCCATCCAGATATTTAAAAGTTTTCCATATTTTACATTCCGTTTGGGAATCGATTTCTTTTCATCAACGTTATAACGAAACGACGTTAAGTGAGGATTTCCGTACACATTAGCAACTTTTCTTATCTGGCCCATTTGTCAATAAGAGTGTTTTACTTCTTTCTTTCTAGTTGTCCTGCATCTGTATCCTCAATTTATCGACTCCTAAATTTCCACTCTTCATAGCTCATTCTCCTTTGCCTATCATCAGTTTACTGAAGTCTGCTTACTATCATGCAGACTCACTTATCCCCTTTACATCTCTTGCTATTTGCCTTCTCTAATTTTCCATATTCAGAACCTTTACAACATCCTCCCTCCTACAGATATCAAACTTGGTTTTCGTCAAACTAATCCCTTCACTGTATTATAGTTCGCAAATCGTGCTAATCTTCAACAATGATAAAGTGACCTTTATTCTGTTTAATCAGTCAGAAATAGCAATTAAATACGATTCAAGGCATTTTCGTCTGTGGATTTTTTTTTAATATTTATCGGTCGTCATTGAATTTCATCAACAGATGATTGGTTGAGTTCCTATGTTGTATATAGACGTTGTTCAGTTGTCGTTTCTTCAGGCATTGATGGGTTCAAAGCGCTGTGTTGCTAGGATTCATGCTGTTTGACCAATGTATGGAGGTGCTGGTTGCTATGGCGACTTTGGTGTTGGCTTCTGCAAGTACTGTGGAGGGGTTTAAGGGCTCTTTTTTTAGTAATTAATGAAAAATGAAGGAAGATGAAGCTTGGTGAAGCTTTGGCGTATGTATGCATACTGAGCGGGGGTAGATACCTTAGATAGGCATGTAAAGTAAAGTAAATTTTATTTCTTTGCAGATTGCAGATTACATAGGTATTGGTGATTACAATGTAAATTGAGTGCAAGGAGAGCCACTGACATGCCATGGCATTAGGGGCAGCTTTATCTATTTAAAAAAAGACTAT
The DNA here is from genome assembly GCA_009830355.1 of Cherax destructor. NCBI lineage: Eukaryota > Metazoa > Arthropoda > Malacostraca > Decapoda > Parastacidae > Cherax > Cherax destructor. Next base: position 13,238 of record WNWK01048050.1, read on the forward strand.
GTACTTAATATTAGAGAAAATTTTTTGGGGTTTATTCTAGTTAAAAAATTTTTTTCAAAATTACAAAAAATGATGAAATTGTACTTTTAAATTATTATATGATGATATTAGATTGTTACAGGTGTTTAGATTCTCGAATGGTAATATTGGTTTGGGTTATCTTAATGAAAAAAACATTGAGCATTTTTGACATTAACTTATAATATGAGTTTTAGCTTTTTATTGAGTAGGGGGGAAAATAATAGTAACATATTATTAAAAATTGAGATTATCATATAGGAAAGTTTAAAGAGCATTTTTCAAAGTTGTTTTTTAGTATGATCATTTTGTTTTGGGTGAGTAGGTGGTTTTTTAGTTGGGGTCTTAAATTGATTTTCAGACAAGATTATCTTAATATTTACTGGTAATGAATTCCGGGGTTCTGGGGGCCCTTTTTTGTGCAAAATTTTTTAAAAGGGAT
>WNWK01048051.1:0-13696 GCA_009830355.1 Cherax destructor
CTTATGTTATCAGCTATAATCGACTCTAATAATTTGCCTACAATTGAAGTTAGACTTATTGGGCGGTAATTTGATGGAACGACTTGTCCCCTGTTTTTAAAAAAAGGAATTACATTAGCCATCTTCCACGTATCAGACACTACCCCCTTTTTTGAAAGATAGGTTAAAAATGTTATTAAGGGTCTATTGTTACCTAATTGGGTTTCCCTTAAATTGCCAACATCGTTGCCTAGCACTGAGAAATAATAGGATTGCCCAATTCTTAGGAACATAACAATATTTTTTCCATCCCAGCCCCAGGGCAACCCTCCTCCTACTTCTATCTTTCAAGCAAAAGGCCCTATCCATATACCAATTTGACTATCCCCAACAAGAACAATGTTCTTACCTTCCTTGGTGTCTTTCCCCTGTAATCGACTCACATTCATCGGGTAACACGGAGAATCGGTCGAGAACGTCATACACCGCCAGTCGAGGTAAGAACATTGTTTTAGTTGGGGATAGTCAGATTAAGTTTATGGATGGAATTTTGTCTTAAGGATAGGAATAGGAGGCAGAGGTGGTGTTATCCTGGGGCTGGGATAAAAGGATATTGTTAGCCGCCGGGACGACATCATGAAAAGGTAATGGGGCAACCCTATTATCTGTCTCAGTGCTGGGGGCAACGATGTGGCAGACGTAGAGTGAAGACTGATTAGCAGCTATAGGTCAGCAATAGACAGGAATTAGGAAGGGTGGAACCCTGTCATATGTGGTATTTTGCCAAGGAGGGAGTTGAAATGAATGGTTGTCCAGGGCAATTGGTGTCAATTGCTGGCTGGACAAATACTGTAAGGAAAATGCAGTAACATTCATTGACAACTGGGCCCTCTTCTATGGCAGAAATGACATGTGGCCAGGGATGGGGTTCACTTATCTAGGTCTGGGGTGGGGGCACTGGCAACTGCAGTGGAGGGAGCTGTTAGGGCTTTAAACTAGAAAAGTTAGTGGTATGGGTTATGGGGAAAACAGTGAAGCCCCAGTGTAGTAATGTTATAAATTCTAGGTTAACTAATAGGCAGAATAAGGTGGATATTGGAAAAGCCAGTGGCACTAGGTGACAAGGACAGTAATAGGTATAAGGGAAAAACGGGAAATGAGCAGGAAGGGTAAAGAGAAAGGAGGGTCTTTAAGTGTATATTTCACCAATAGTCGTAGTGCTAGGAATAAGATGGACGAGTTGAGTAGTTAAGTACAGGTAATATTGATGTTTTGCAATAACTGAAACATGGTTTAATATGAAAAATCGGGACTTGCCTGCCGAATGTCACATTCAGGGTTTTAAATTGTTCCAAGTAGACAGAAGTATCGGGAAGGGGGTGGGGTGGCACTCTATGTCCGTGATCATTTAAATTGTTAAGTAAAAGGACACAATTGCAATAAGTGACATTTTATTGGGCAACGTTTCGCTCTCCAGGAGCTTTCTGCCGTTACAAGCGATAAATGGACATGGGTTGGTATATATACTGTAAAGGTGAGGTGAAAAACTAGTGGTGTTAGAAATAGTAGTGATATAAGTAGTATTAGTAGTAGTAGTAGTATAGTAGAAGTAATACAATAATTAGTAAATCAATATGCACGTGAGTAAAAGGTGATAAAACAAATACTTGGGCAGTATAACAATAGGTTAGACAAATATTTTGCTGGAGGTTGAAATATAAAAGCCAGTAGGAGTGTTCCACATCCACGATGTGCTAAACTAACAGGAGAGACTATGTGATGGTAGGGTTTACTGTTTTCAGGAGGATTCTTGCTAAGACTTCAGAGATGGTGAAGCTGCCTTTGTTTTGTTTAATTGTGTTAGAAACAGAGATAAGTGCTGATTCAAGGCATTTTCGACTACGGAAATTAGTTTTTTGATTACTAGTCGGCGTCTTTGAATTTCATGAGATGATTGTTGGAATTTCGGTGTTACGCAGGCGTTGTTCAGGTTATCGTTTCTGCATGCATTCATGTGTTCATTGATGCGTGTCTCGAGGTTTCCTTGTGTTTCTCCTACATAAATTCTGTCGCAGCCTCCACAGGGTATAGTGTAGACCCCTGCGTTGACTGGTTCATGGTGCTTTGGATCTAGTCCTGGTTAGATCCTTAATAGAAGTACTGGAAGCGATGGCGACTCTAGTGTTAGCTTGTGCAAATACTTTAGAAATGTTGGGTGCAACCTGCTGTTGGGAAGAATTATAACTTTGTTTGGAGTGGAATTGACGCGTGGAGAATTAATGATCTGAAGAGCTCTTTTCTTGCAATCTTTGATGAAAAAGGAAGGAAAATGTAAATCAGTGAAAGGTTTGGTGAATGTATGCACACCCCGTCAAGAAACTCAGGACTACAAATTCGGTAAGCTCTTAGGAAGAATCCGATGATGATACCTCTTTTGGTCTTAGTATCTTGACTGAATAGAAATGTGAGGTCATTTTTATTTGTAGGTTTCGGTAAACTTGAAATCTTAGGTTGTTATCTACTTTGTGGATGAGGACGTCTAGAAAGGGTATCTTGTTATTGGACTCTTCTTCTAGTAAACTGGACGCCGGTTCAACTGCGTTGAGCCTTGCCTGAAGATTCCGTACATCAAAACCCTTTGGGAGTTATTACGAGGACGTCGTCTACGTAACGTAACCGTGACGCTTGAGGGGACGATGTTGGCGAAGTGTTCACCTCTAGGTGTTCCATGATAGTTAGCTAAGACGGCACTGATGGGGACCCCATTCCCATGCCGTATGTTTGTTTGTAGAGCCTGTTACTGAAAGAAAAACAGTTGAAATTAACACAGAGTTCAATAAGGTCAACAAAATCTGGGAGGAAGAGGAGGTTGAGGTCCTGATTGACTTTACGTCGTAGAACCTCGATGGCTTGTGTAGTAGGTACTTTAGTGAAGAGGAAGTCACGTCCAAAAATGCTTAATTTCTGTTTCGGATGGAGAGATTTCGATGCGGTTGAGAAGGTCGCCTGAATGTTTAAGATGAGCGGGGCTGATGGTCCCCGAAGGCAGGAAAGATGTTTGGCAAGAACTCCGCTAGTTTGTGTGGTGCACTGCCTATACCTGATGTGATTGGTCTAAGAGGAATATTATGCTTATGAGTCTTGGTAGCCATACATGTGAAGCTGTTTAGGTTGCTGGGTATCAAGTACAGAAGTTTCTTTTTCCCTTTACTGGTGCGTTTCAGTATTTGTCTGGTTTATATAGGAAATCTTTAGTGAGTGTTTCCCACTGTTGTGTGTTGATGGGTTCGTAAGTGGATTGGTCATTCAAAAGGTCCATCATTTTGGTGTTGTATTCACTGGTGTTGAGTATGACGACTCCACCTCCTTTGTCGGCTGGTGACGATAATATTTGGGTCATTAGCAAGGCTCTTCAGAGCATTGATATATCGCCTGAAGATTAGTAGAAGAAGGTTCGCATAAAGCTGCGGTGAGAATGCCTGTATATAACCCTTCTGGAAGTTGCTGTCACTGTGTCTGTGGTTTCTGGTGACTAAATTCAGTTGATAGTTTGGTTTTGTATGTTAGTGGTAAATTTGAGACCCAGACTGAGCGCTTGTTTCTCGTAGTCAGTTAAGGTGCGTGATGATAAGTTGTTTATCAAGGATTCTCTTCCCATTTCCTTCCATCGACTATTATTGCAGAGGTACTGAAGTTTGCGATTGAGTTTAATCTTGTGTTGGAGGTTGGCTGGGTGACTTTACTGAGAATATGCTCAGCAGTGTGGTGGTCAATGTGAAGGTTGGTCCTCATATTTCGTGCAGTATCAAAGGTTTCCTTAGCGATGTTAGAAAGTTCTTCAGCACACTCAGTTAGTAGGCTTGAGTAGCTGGAGAGAAAGGGTGCTTGGAGTTGGAGAGTTGCGCAGGAGTAGACTTAGGGATCACCTTTTCGGCCAGGCAATCTTGAAGGAAGTTGTGTCTGTTGCGAAGGCTGTGAGCGCGAAGAAGGGTGTCCAAATAGCGTCTCGAAGAAATGTCCATTTTGTTGCGGTGTCCGACAGAATGTAATAATATTGGTAGAATTACTGACAATATGTTAAGTAAAGGACACAATTGCAACTAATGTGACATTTTATTGTGGCAACGTTTCGCTCTCCAGGAGCTTTCAAGCCGTTACAAGCGATAAATGGACATAGTTGGTATATATATACTGTCAAGGTGAGGTGAAAACACTAGTGGTGTTAGAAATAGTAGTGATATAAGTAGTATTAGTAGTAGTAGTAGTAGTAGTAGAAGTAATACAATAAGGTAGTACAATCAATATGCACGTGAGTAAAAGGTGATAAAACAAATACTTGGGCAGTATAACAATAGGTTAGACAAATATTTCTGCTGGAGGTTGAAATATAAAAGGCCAGTAGGAGTGTTCCACATCTACGATGTGCTAAACTAACAGGAGAGACTATGTGATGGTAGGGTTTACTGTTTTCAGGAGGATTCTTGCTAAGACTTCAGAGATGGTGAAGCTGCCTTTGTTTTGTTTAATTGTGTTAGAAACAGAGATAAGTGCTGATTCAAGGCATTTTCGACTACGGAAATTAGTTTCTTTGATTACTAGTCGGGCGTCTTTGAATTTCATGAGATGATTGTTGGAATTTCGGTGTTGTACGCAGGCGTTGTTCAGGTTATCGTTTCTGCATGCATTCATGTGTTCATTGATGCGTGTCTCGAGGTTTCTTGCTGTTTCTCCTACATAATTCTGTCGCAGCCTCCACAGGGTATAGTGTAGACCCCTGCGTTGACTGGTTCATGGTGCTTGGATCTAGTCCTGGTTAGATCCTTAATAGAAGTACTGGAAGCGATGGCGACTCTAGTGTTAGCTTGTGCAAATACTTTAGAAATGTTGGATGCAACCTGGCTGTTGGGAAGAATTATAACTTTGTTTGGAGTGGAATTGACGCGTGGAGAATTAATGATCTGAAGAGCTCTTTTCTTGCAATCTTTGATGAAAAAGGAAGGAAAATGTAAATCAGTGAAGGTTTGGTGAATGTATGTACATTCCTCGTCAAGAAACTCAGGACTACAAATTCGGTAAGCTCTTAGGAAGAATCCGATGATGATACCTCTTTTGGTCTTAGTATCTTGACTGGAATAGAAATGTGTGAGGTCATTTTATTTGTAGGTTTCCGGTAAACTTGAAATCTTAGGTTGTTATCTACTTTGTGGATGAGGACGTCTAGAAAGGGTATCTTGTTATTGACTCTTCTTCTAGTGTAAACTGGATCGCCGGTTCAACTGCGTTGAGCCTTGCCTGAAGATTCCGTACATCAAAACGTTTGGGAGTTATTACGAGGACGTCGTCTACGTAACGTAACCAAGTGACGCTTGAGGGGACGATGTTGGCGAAGTGTTCAGCCTCTAGGTGTTCCATGTATAAGTTAGCTAAGACGGCACTGATGGGGACCCCATTCCCATGCCGTATGTTTGTTTGTAGAGCCTGTTACTGAAAGAAAACAGTTGAAATTAACACAGAGTTCAATAAGGTCAACAAAATCTCCGGGAGGAAGAGGAAGGTTGAGGTCCTGATTGACTTTACGTCGTAGAACCTCGATGGCTTGTGTAGTAGGTACTTTAGTGAAGAGGGAAGTCACGTCCAAACTGCTTAATTTCTTGTTTCGGATGGAGAGATTTCGGATGCGGTTGAGAAGGTCGCCTGAATGTTTAAGATGAGCGGGGCTGATGGTCCCCAGAAGGCAGGAAAGATGTTTGGCAAGAACTCCGGCTAGTTTGTGTGGTGCACTGCCTATACCTGATGTGATTGGTCTAAGAGGAATATTATGCTTATGAGTCTTGGGTGCTATACATGTGTGCTGGTTTAGGTTGCTGGGTATCAAGTACAGAAGTTTCTTTCCTTCACTGGTGCGTTTCAGTATTTGTCTGGTTTTATATAGGAAATCTTTAGTGAGTGTTGTGGATTGGTCATTCAAAAGGTCCATCATTTTGGTGTTGTATTCACTGGTGTTGAGTATGACGACTCCACCTCCTTTGTCGGCGGTGGTGACGATAATATTTGGGTCATTAGCAAGGCTCTTCAGAGCATTGATATATCGCCTGGGAAGATTAGTAGAAGAAGGTTCGCATAAAGCTGCGGTGAGAATGCCCTGTATATAACCCTTCTGGAAGTTGCTGTCACTGTGTCTGTGGTTTCTGGTGACTAAATTCAGTTGATAGTTTGGTTTTCGTATGTTAGTGGTAAATTTGAGACCCAGACTGAGCGCTTGTTTCTCGTAGTCAGTTAAGGTGCGTGATGATAAGTTGTTTATCAAGGATTCTCTTCCCATTTCCTTCCATCGACTATTATTGCAGAGGTACTGAAGTTTGCGATTGAGTTTAATCTTGTGTTGGAGGTTGGCTGTGGTGACTTTACTGAGAATATGCTCAGCAGTGTGGTGGTCAATGTGAAGGTTGGTCCTCATATTTCGTGCAGTATCAAAGGTTTCCTTAGCGATGTTAGAAAGTTCTTCAGCACACTCAGTTAAGTAGGCTTGAGTAGCTGGAGAGAAAGGGTGCTTGGAGTTGGAGAGTTGCGCAGGAGTAGACTTAGGGATCACCTTTTCGGCCAGGCAATCTTGAAGGAAGTTGTGTCTGTTGCGAAGGCTGTGAGCGCGAAGAAGGGTGTCCAAATAGCGTCTGCAAGAAATGTCCATTTTGTTGCGGTGTCCGACAGAATGTAATAATATTGGTAGAATTACCGACAATATGTTAAGTAAAAGGACACAATTGCAACTAATGTGACATTTTATTGTGGCAACGTTTCGCTCTCCAGGAGCTTTTCAAGCCGTTACAAGCGATAAATGGACATAGTTGGTATATATATACTGTCAAGGTGAGGTGAAAACACTAGTGGTGTTAGAAATAGTAGTGATATAAGTAGTATTAGTAGTAGTAGTAGTAGTAGAAGTAATACAATAAGGTAGTACAATCAATATGCACGTGAGTAAAAGGTGATAAAACAAATACTTGGGCAGTATAACAATAGGTTAGACAAATATTTCTGCTGGAGGTTGAAATATAAAAGGCCAGTAGGAGTGTTCCACATCTACGATGTGCTAAACTAACAGGAGAGACTATGTGATGGTAGGGTTTACTGTTTTCAGGAGGATTCTTGCTAAGACTTCAGAGATGGTGAAGCTGCCTTTGTTTTGTTTAATTGTGTTAGAAACAGAGATAAGTGCTGATTCAAGGCATTTTCGACTACGGAAATTAGTTTCTTTGATTACTAGTCGGGCGTCTTTGAATTTCATGAGATGATTGTTGGAATTTCGGTGTTGTACGCAGGCGTTGTTCAGGTTATCGTTTCTGCATGCATTCATGTGTTCATTGATGCGTGTCTCGAGGTTTCTTGCTGTTTCTCCTACATAAATTCTGTCGCAGCCTCCACAGGGTATAGTGTAGACCCCTGCGTTGACTGGTTCATGGTGCTTGGATCTAGTCCTGGTTAGATCCTTAATAGAAGTACTGGAAGCGATGGCGACTCTAGTGTTAGCTTGTGCAAATACTTTAGAAATGTTGGATGCAACCTGGCTGTTGGGAAGAATTATAACTTTGTTTGGAGTGGAATTGACGCGTGGAGAATTAATGATCTGAAGAGCTCTTTTCTTGCAATCTTTGATGAAAAAGGAACACATGAATGCATGCAGAAACGATAACCTGAACAACGCCTGCGTACAACACCGAAATTCCAACAATCATCTCATGAAATTCAAAGACGCCCGACTAGTAATCAAAGAAACTAATTTCCGTAGTCGAAAATGCCTTGAATCAGCACTTATCTCTGTTTCTAACACAATTAAACAAAACAAAGGCAGCTTCACCATCTCTGAAGTCTTAGCAAGAATCCTCCTGAAAACAGTAAACCCTACCATCACATAGTCTCTCCTGTTAGTTTAGCACATCGTAGATGTGGAACACTCCTACTGGCCTTTTATATTTCAACCTCCAGCAGAAATATTTGTCTAACCTATTGTTATACTGCCCAAGTATTTGTTTTATCACCTTTACTCACGTGCATATTGATTGTACTACCTTATTGTATTACTTCTACTACTACTACTACTATACTAATACTACTTATATCACTACTATTTCTAACACCACTAGTGTTTTCACCTCACCTTGACAGTATATATATACCAACTATGTCCATTTATCGCTTGTAACGGCTTGAGAAAGCTCCTGGAGAGCGAAACGTTGCCACAATAAAATGTCACATTAGTTGCAATTGTGTCCTTTTACTTAACATATTGTCGGTAATTCTACCAATATTATTACATTCTGTCGGACACCGCAACAAAATGGACATTTCTTGCAGACGCTATTTGGACACCTTCTTCGCGCTCACAGCCTTCGCAACAGACACAACTTCCTTCAAGATTGCCTGGCCGAAAAGGTGATCCCTAAGTCTACTCCTGCGCAACTCTCCAACTCCAAGCACCCTTTCTCTCCAGCTACTCAAGCCTACTTAACTGAGTGTGCTGAAGAACTTTCTAACATCGCTAAGGAAACCTTTGATACTGCACGAAATATGAGGACCAACCTTCACATTGACCACCACACTGCTGAGCATATTCTCAGTAAAGTCACCACAGCCAACCTCCAACACAAGATTAAACTCAATCGCAAACTTCAGTACCTCTGCAATAATAGTCGATGGAAGGAAATGGGAAGAGAATCCTTGATAAACAACTTATCATCACGCACCTTAACTGACTACGAGAAACAAGCGCTCAGTCTGGGTCTCAAATTTACCACTAACATACGAAAACCAAACTATCAACTGAATTTAGTCACCAGAAACCACAGACACAGTGACAGCAACTTCCAGAAGGGTTATATACAGGGCATTCTCACCGCAGCTTTATGCGAACCTTCTTCTACTAATCTTCCCAGGCGATATATCAATGCTCTGAAGAGCCTTGCTAATGACCCAAATATTATCGTCACCACCGCCGACAAAGGAGGTGGAGTCGTCATACTCAACACCAGTGAATACAACACCAAAATGATGGACCTTTGAATGACCAATCCACTTACGAACCCATCAACACACAACAGTGGGAAACACTCACTAAAGATTTCCTATATAAAACCAGACAAATACTGAAACGCACCAGTGAAGGAAAGAAACTTCTGTACTTGATACCCAGCAACCCTAAACCAGCACACATGTATGGCTTACCCAAGACTCATAAGCATAATATTCCTCTTAGACCAATCACATCAGGTATAGGCAGTGCACCACACAAACTAGCCGGAGTTCTTGCCAAACATCTTTCCTGCCTTCTGGGGACCATCAGCCCCGCTCATCTTAAACATTCAGGCGACCTTCTCAACCGCATCCGAAATCTCTCCATCCGAAACAAGAAATTAAGCAGTTTGGACGTGACTTCCTCTTCACTAAAGTACCTACTACACAAGCCATCGAGGTTCTACGACGTAAAGTCAATCAGGACCTCAACCTTCCTCTTCCTCCCGGAGATTTTGTTGACCTTATTGAACTCTGTGTTAATTTCAACTGTTTTTCTTTCAGTAACAGGCTCTACAAACAAACATACGGCATGGGAATGGGGTCCCCCATCAGTGCCGTCTTAGCTAACTTATACATGGAACACCTAGAGGCTGAACACTTCGCCAACATCGTCCCCTCAAGCGTCACTTGGTTACGTTACGTAGACGACGTCCTCGTAATAACTCCCAAACGTTTTGATGTACGGAATCTTCAGGCAAGGCTCAACGCAGTTGAACCGGCGATCCAGTTTACACTAGAAGAAGAGTCCAATAACAAGATACCCTTTCTAGACGTCCTCATCCACAAAGTAGATAACAACCTAAGATTTCAAGTTTACCGGAAACCTACAAATAAAAATGACCTCACACATTTCTATTCCAGTCAAGATACTAAGACCAAAAGAGGTATCATCATCGGATTCTTCCTAAGAGCTTACCGAATTTGTAGTCCTGAGTTTCTTGACGAGGAATGTACATACATTCACCAAACCTTCACTGATTTACATTTTCCTTCCTTTTTCATCAAAGATTGCAAGAAAAGAGCTCTTCAGATCATTAATTCTCCACGCGTCAATTCCACTCCAAACAAAGTTATAATTCTTCCCAACAGCCAGGTTGCATCCAACATTTCTAAAGTATTTGCACAAGCTAACACTAGAGTCGCCATCGCTTCCAGTACTTCTATTAAGGATCTAACCAGGACTAGATCCAAGCACCATGAACCAGTCAACGCAGGGGTCTACACTATACCCTGTGGAGGCTGCGACAGAATTTATGTAGGAGAAACAGCAAGAAACCTCGAGACACGCATCAATGAACACATGAATGCATGCAGAAACGATAACCTGAACAACGCCTGCGTACAACACCGAAATTCCAACAATCATCTCATGAAATTCAAAGACGCCCGACTAGTAATCAAAGAAACTAATTTCCGTAGTCGAAAATGCCTTGAATCAGCACTTATCTCTGTTTCTAACACAATTAAACAAAACAAAGGCAGCTTCACCATCTCTGAAGTCTTAGCAAGAATCCTCCTGAAAACAGTAAACCCTACCATCACATAGTCTCTCCTGTTAGTTTAGCACATCGTAGATGTGGAACACTTACTGGCCTTTTATATTTCAACCTCCAGCAGAAATATTTGTCTAACCTATTGTTATACTACCCAAGTATTTGTTTTATCACCTTTTACTCACGTGCATATTGATTGTACTACCTTATTGTATTACTTCTACTACTACTACTACTACTACTAATACTACTTATATCACTACTATTTCTAACACCACTAGTGTTTTCACCTCACCTTGACAGTATATATATACCAACTATGTCCATTTATCGCTTGTAACGGCTTGAGAAAGCTCCTGGAGAGCGAAACGTTGCCACAATAAATGTCACATTAGTTGCAATTGTGTCCTTTACTTAACATATTGTCGGTAATTCTACCAATATTATTACATTCTGTCGGACACCGCAACAAAATGGACATTTCTTGCAGACGCTATTTGGACACCCTTCTTCGCGCTCACAGCCTTCGCAACAGACACAACTTCCTTCAAGATTGCCTGGCCGAAAAGGTGATCCCTAAGTCTACTCCTGCGCAACTCTCCAACTCCAAGCACCCTTTCTCTCCAGCTACTCAAGCCTACTTAACTGAGTGTGCTGAAGAACTTTCTAACATCGCTAAGGAAACCTTTGATACTGCACGAAATATGAGGACCAACCTTCACATTGACCACCACACTGCTGAGCATATTCTCAGTAAAGTCACCACAGCCAACCTCCAACACAAGATTAAACTCAATCGCAAACTTCAGTACCTCTGCAATAATAGTCGATGGAAGGAAATGGGAAGAGAATCCTTGATAAACAACTTATCATCACGCACCTTAACTGACTACGAGAAACAAGCGCTCAGTCTGGGTCTCAAATTTACCACTAACATACGAAAACCAAACTATCAACTGAATTTAGTCACCAGAAACCACAGACACAGTGACAGCAACTTCCAGAAGGGTTATATACAGGGCATTCTCACCGCAGCTTTATGCGAACCTTCTTCTACTAATCTTCCCAGGCGATATATCAATGCTCTGAAGAGCCTTGCTAATGACCCAAATATTATCGTCACCACCGCCGACAAAGGAGGTGGAGTCGTCATACTCAACACCAGTGAATACAACACCAAAATGATGGACCTTTTGAATGACCAATCCACTTACGAACCCATCAACACACAACAGTGGGAAACACTCACTAAAGATTTCCTATATAAAACCAGACAAATACTGAAACGCACCAGTGAAGGAAAGAAACTTCTGTACTTGATACCCAGCAACCCTAAACCAGCACACATGTATGGCTTACCCAAGACTCATAAGCATAATATTCCTCTTAGACCAATCACATCAGGTATAGGCAGTGCACCACACAAACTAGCCGGAGTTCTTGCCAAACATCTTTCCTGCCTTCTGGGGACCATCAGCCCCGCTCATCTTAAACATTCAGGCGACCTTCTCAACCGCATCCGAAATCTCTCCATCCGAAACAAGAAATTAAGCAGTTTGGACGTGACTTCCTCTTCACTAAAGTACCTACTACACAAGCCATCGAGGTTCTACGACGTAAAGTCAATCAGGACCTCAACCTTCCTCTTCCTCCCGGAGATTTTGTTGACCTTATTGAACTCTGTGTTAATTTCAACTGTTTTTCTTTCAGTAACAGGCTCTACAAACAAACATACGGCATGGGAATGGGGTCCCCATCAGTGCCGTCTTAGCTAACTTATACATGGAACACCTAGAGGCTGAACACTTCGCCAACATCGTCCCCTCAAGCGTCACTTGGTTACGTTACGTAGACGACGTCCTCGTAATAACTCCCAAACGTTTTGATGTACGGAATCTTCAGGCAAGGCTCAACGCAGTTGAACCGGCGATCCAGTTTACACTAGAAGAAGAGTCCAATAACAAGATACCCTTTCTAGACGTCCTCATCCACAAAGTAGATAACAACCTAAGATTTCAAGTTTACCGGAAACCTACAAATAAAAATGACCTCACACATTTCTATTCCAGTCAAGATACTAAGACCAAAAGAGGTATCATCATCGGATTCTTCCTAAGAGCTTACCGAATTTGTAGTCCTGAGTTTCTTGACGAGGAATGTACATACATTCACCAAACCTTCACTGATTTACATTTTCCTTCCTTTTTCATCAAAGATTGCAAGAAAAGAGCTCTTCAGATCATTAATTCTCCACGCGTCAATTCCACTCCAAACAAAGTTATAATTCTTCCCAACAGCCAGGTTGCATCCAACATTTCTAAAGTATTTGCACAAGCTAACACTAGAGTCGCCATCGCTTCCAGTACTTCTATTAAGGATCTAACCAGGACTAGATCCAAGCACCATGAACCAGTCAACGCAGGGGTCTACACTATACCCTGTGGAGGCTGCGACAGAATTTATGTAGGAGAAACAGCAAGAAACCTCGAGACACGCATCAATGAACACATGAATGCATGCAGAAACGATAACCTGAACAACGCCTGCGTACAACACCGAAATTCCAACAATCATCTCATGAAATTCAAAGACGCCCGACTAGTAATCAAAGAAACTAATTTCCGTAGTCGAAAATGCCTTGAATCAGCACTTATCTCTGTTTCTAACACAATTAAACAAAACAAAGGCAGCTTCACCATCTCTGAAGTCTTAGCAAGAATCCTCCTGAAAACAGTAAACCCTACCATCACATAGTCTCTCCTGTTAGTTTAGCACATCGTAGATGTGGAACACTTACTGGCCTTTTATATTTCAACCTCCAGCAGAAATATTTGTCTAACCTATTGTTATACTACCCAAGTATTTGTTTTATCACCTTTACTCACGTGCATATTGATTGTACTACCTTATTGTATTACTTCTACTACTACTACTACTACTACTAATACTACTTATATCACTACTATTTCTAACACCACTAGTGTTTTCACCTCACCTTGACAGTATATATATACCAACTATGTCCATTTATCGCTTGTAACGGCTTGAGAAAGCTCCTGGAGAGCGAAACGTTGCCACAATAAAATGTCACATTAGTTGCAATTGTGTCCTTTTACTTAACATATTGTCGGTAATTCTACCAATATTATTACATT
>WNWK01048052.1:0-13696 GCA_009830355.1 Cherax destructor
TAGTACGCTACATAGTCTTACTACCAACCTCACAGGCTGGTAGTACACATACATGGTCTTACTACCAACCTCACAGGCTGGTAGTACACACACATGGTCTTACTACCAACCTCACAGGCTGGTACACATACATGGTCTTACTACCAACCTCACAGGCTGGTAGTACACACACATGGTCTTACTACCAACCTCACAGGCTGGTAGTACACACACATGGTCTTACTACCAACAACACAGGCTGGTAGTACACACACATGGTCTTACGACCAACAACACAGGCTGGTAGTACACATACATGGTCTTACTACCAACAACACAGGCTGGTAGTACACATACATGGTCTTACTACCAACAACACAGGCTGGTAGTACACATACATGGTCTTACTACCAACCTCACAGGCTGGTAGTACACATACATGGTCTTACTACCAACCTCACAGGCTGGTAGTACACACACATGGTCTTACTACCAACCTCACAGGCTGGTACACATACATGGTCTTACTACCAACCTCACAGGCTGGTAGTACACACACATGGTCTTACTACCAACCTCACAGGCTGGTACACATACATGGTCTTACTACCAACAACACAGGCTGGTAGTACACATACATGGTCTTACTACCAACCTCACAGGCTGGTACACATACATGGTCTTACTACCAACAACACAGGCTGGTAGTACACACACATGGTCTTACTACCAACAACACAGGCTGGTAGTACACACACATGGTCTTACTACCAACAACACAGGCTGGTAGTACACATACATGGTCTTACTACCAACAACACAGGCTGGTAGTACACATACATGGTCTTACTACCAACAACACAGGCTGGTAGTACACACACATGGTCTTACTACCAACAACACAGGCTGGTAGTACACACACATGGTCTTACTACCAACAACACAGGCTGGTAGTACACATACATGGTCTTACTACCAACAACACAGGCTGGTAGTACACATTCATGGTCTTACTACCAGCAACAACAGGCTGGTAGTACATATACATGATCTTACTCACATGTACAGCAGCAGGAGATACAAACAAAAAGTTAGAAGTGAGTGAATGAAGTCTTTATAAAGACTAGACTGACCTCCCAGTGGCAGGGTTTGCTAGATCACAAAATTTATAAAACATTAGCATACATGATACATGTTTAATGTGTTACTATACTGTTTGATGTGTCACTATGCAGTTCTATTATGTATTTTTAAGTTACTATACTATCTGTTAATTATTAAACTGTTCTTCCTTGTTGTTTTACAGTTTTGTGAATTACATTACCGTTCTTGTCTGTTGACTGGCCTGCTGAGGTAAGTTAAAAGTTGCAAATTGTTATTTACACCAAACACTGCAAACTTTCCCACTGCACCTTCCACAACAGTGTGTATTGACATTCATGTCTCCCCAAGTAATTATCTTGCATGACCAAGGTTCCCATCACATTCACTGAAAGTCTTCCAGGATTCCTTTCTCTCATCTGCACTTACCTTTCCTATACAGTTTCAATATTTATGGCGTTATCCGCTATAGATATTGAAACTGACAAAAAAAATGG
This sequence comes from Cherax destructor, assembly GCA_009830355.1. Lineage (NCBI taxonomy): Eukaryota > Metazoa > Arthropoda > Malacostraca > Decapoda > Parastacidae > Cherax > Cherax destructor. Next base: position 1,578 of record WNWK01048052.1, read on the forward strand.
CAGCCACTCCTACAACCTGGCTAGGTCGTTTCAGTGTTGCTGTAAGTGTTATATTAATTTTTAATTATTAATAGATTCTTACTGTTTCAGTGCCTTAACCAGCTGTAATGTTGGTCTACAATCAGTCCAGCTGGTTCTGCCCTAATGCAAGGTGTATAAAAAGCATGCTGCCACATCGTCCACAAGGGAAATTGCTAATCTTAAAGCTATGAGTGCACACTGCTCAGGAGACTTTATCCTAACAGATACTGTTTTAGCAATAGGCACACAACTCAATCCACAAACACTCCATATCTCTCCTTTGACTCTAACATGTATGAGGCCACACATACATATGCACACGCATCTCACTCCAACTCTCATGGCACGAACACTCGTGCACACATACCATGCCACGAACACTCGTGCACACATACCATGTCACGAACACTCGTGCACACATACCATGCCACGAACACTCGTGCACACATACCATGCCACGAACACTCGTGCACACATACCATGCCACGAACACTCGTGCACACATACCATGACACAAACACTCGTGCACACATACCATGACACAAACACTCGTGCACACATACCATGCCACGAACACTCGTGCACACATACCATGCCACGAACACTCGTGCACACATACCATGCCACGAACACTCGTGCACACATACCATGACACAAACACTCGTGAACACATACCATGCCACGAACACTCGTGAACACATACCATGCCACGAACACTCGTGCACACATACCATGCCACGAACACTCGTGAACACATACCATGACACAAACACTCGTGCACACATACCATGCCACGAACACTCGTGAACACATACCATGCCACGAACACTCGTGCACACATACCATGCCACGAACACTCGTGCACACATACCATGACACAAACACTCGTGCACACACACCATGCCACGAACACTCGTGAACACATACCATGCCACGAACACTCGTGCACACATACCATGCCACGAACACTCGTGCACACATACCATGCCACGAACACTCGTGAACACATACCATGACACAAACACTCGTGAACACATACCATGCCACGAACACTCGTGCACACATACCATGACACAAACACTCGTGAACACATACCCTGCCACGAACACTCGTGCACACATACCATGCCACGAACACTCGTGAACACATATCATGCCACGAACACTCGTGAACACATACCATGCCACGAACACTCGTGCACACATACCATGCCACGAACACTCGTGCACACATACCATGCCACGAACACTCGTGAACACATACCATGACACAAACACTCGGGAACACATACCATGCCACGAACACTCGTGCACACATACCATGCCACGAACACTCGTGAACACATACCATGACACAAACACTCGTGAACACATACCATGCCACGAACACTCGTGCACACATACCATGACACAAACACTCGTGAACACATACCATGCCACGAACACTCGTGCACACATACCATGTTACGAACACTCGTGAACACATACCATGCCACGAACACTCGTGAACACATACCATGCCACGAACACTCGTGCACACATACCATGCCACGAGCACTCGTGCACACATACCATGCCACAACTCGTGAACACATACCATGCCACGAACACTCGTGAACACATACCATGCCACGAACACTCGTGAACACATACCATGCAACGAACACTCGTGAACACATACCATGCCACGAACACTCGTGAACACATACCATGCGACGAACACTCGTGAACACATACCATGCCACGAACACCCGTGAACAAAATACCATGCGACTAACACTCGTGAACACATACCATGCCACGAACACTCGTGCACACATACCATGCCACGAACACTCGTGAACACATACCATGCCACGAACACTCGTGAACACATACCATGCCACGAACACTCGTGCACACATACCATGCCACGAACACTCGTGCACACATACCATACCACGAACACTCGTGAACACATACCATGCCACGAACACTCGTGCACACATACCATGCCACGAACACTCGTGCACACATACCATGCCACGAACACTCGTGCACACATACCATGCCACGAACACTCGTGCACACATACCATGCCACGAACACTCGTGCACACATACCATGCCACGAACACTCGTGCACACATACCATGCCACGAACACTCGTGCACACATACCATGCCACGAACACTCGTGCACACATACCATGCCACGAACACTCGTGCACACATACCATGCCACGAACACTCGTGCACACATACGAGTAACCACTTGGTGGTTAAAATTAAATAAAGTAGTAGAAGCAATGTAAGGGAAATAAGGAAATATTTATGTGCTTCAATATTTAGAAGATTGGTTCAGATGGTCCTAGTCGCATATATTTGCCGACTTTGAATTATTCTCTTTGATCAGCAGCGCCGCTGTTTCCCCTCACACTATAACTGATATATGTCACCCATAGTGGATATGCTGGTATAGTCTTATACTATGAGCCTTATGTTCTTTCAGGGATAGGTAGTGATCCTATTAGGATGATTAGCTGGATTACTGGGGTTACTGGAGGCTAGGAATAAAGATTCTCTCTCTCCACGGCACCCAGCAGAAGCGAGGCTCCTCTTGATGCTGCTGCAGACTTGGTTGGGTCTTGCATATCAATCCTCGGAGTTGTGACAGTTTAGACATGACGATCATACTGGGCAGCTTACACCTTGGTGCAGTGACAGAGAGTCACTGTGATATGGAGTGTTTGTGGATTGAGTTGTGTGCCTATTGCTAAAACAGTATCTGTTAGGATAAAGTCTCCTGAGCAGTGTGCACTCATAGCTTTAAGATTAGCAATTTCCTTGTGGACGATGTGGCAGCATGTTTTTATACACCTTGCATTAGGGCTGTTGGTTCTCCCTTACCATGAAAACTTGGTTGATATGCCTTCTTTTCTTAAAATTTTAATATCAAAGTTGTTTTTAAAAAATCTTGATACAGTAAAAGACTTTTGAAAAAAAATTTCCCCCTCAAAATGCTGACGGATGTGTCTATAAGATTCCTGTAAAATATGCGATAAAGTTTATTATGGTCAAACTGGTAAAAGTCTTGAACTAAGATTAAAACAACATAAATATAGCATTAGAACTGGACAAGATTAATGCTCTATTTATTCATGTGAAGACTTTAACCATCCAATTGATTTTCAAAATGCTGAGAAGGTTGTATCAAGCAAGTCCATGGTTGAGAGGAATATAATATAATCATGTTTCATTAAAAGCAGTTTTTAAAATAATTTGAATATTTCTTTTGGTTTATATAAATTGGATTCATTTGACGAGTGGGTCCCACAGGGGTCAGTCCTAGGACCAGTGCTATTTTTGGTATATGTGAATGACATGATGGAAGGGATAGACTCAGAAGTGTCCCTGTTAGCAGATAATGTGAAGTTAATGAGAAGAATTAAATCAGATGAGGATCAGGCAGGACTACAAAGACACCTGGACAGGCTGGACGCCTGGTCCAGCAACTGGCTCCTTGAATTTAACCCCACCAAATGTAAAGTCATGAAGATCGGGGAAGGGCAAAGAAGACCGCAGACAGAGTATAGGCTAGGTGGCCAAAGACTGCAAACCTCACTCAAGGAGAAAGATCTTGGGGTGAGTAAAATACCGAGCACGTCTCCGGAAGCACAAATCAACCAGATAACTGCTGAAGCATATGGGCGACTGGCAAACCTGAGAATAGAGTTACGATACCTCAGTAAGGAATCGTTCAAAACTCTGTACACTGTTTACGTCAGGTCCATACTGGAGTATGCAACACCAGTTTGGAACTCACACTTGGTCAAGCACGTCAAGAAATTGGAGAAAGTGCAAAGGTTTCAACAAGACTAGTCCCAGAGCTAAGGGGATTGTCCTACGAAGAAAGGTTAAGGGAAATCGGCCTGAACTGGAGGACAGGAGGGTTAGGGGAGACATGATAACGACATACAAAATACTGCGATGAATATATAAGGTGGACAGAGACAGGATGTTCCAGAGATGGGACACAGAAACAAGGGGTCACAATTGGAAGTTGAAGACTCAGATGAGTCAAAAGGATGTTTGAAAGTATTTCTTCAGTCATAGAGTTGTCAGGAAGTGTAACAGTCTGGCAAGTGATGTAGTGGAGGCAGGAACCATACATAGGTTTAAGACGAAGTATGATAAAGCTCATGGAGCAGGGAGAGAGAGGACCTAGTAGCGATCAGTGCAGAGGCTGGACCAGGAGCTGAATCTCGACCACTGCAACCACTAATAAGTGAGTACAAATAAGTGAGCACACACACACACAAAGGATAGAGTTAGAGGTATCCCTGTTCGCAGACGACGTGAAACTAATATGAGTACAAGCCGTCGAAGAACAGCAAAGGCTACAAATGTATATGGCCTGGCGTGACAGGCTACAGGTCTGGTGTGACAGGCTACAGGTCTGGTGTGACAGGCTACAGGCCTGGTGTGACAGGCTACAGGCCTGGCGTGACAGGCTACAGGTCTGGTGTGACAGGCTACAGGTCTGGTGTGACAGGCTACAGGCCTGGTGTGACAGGCTACAGGCCTGGTGTGACAGGCTACAGGCCTGGTGTGACTGGCTACAGGCCTGGTGTGACAGGCTACAGGCCTGGTGTGACAGGCTACAGGCCTTGCGTGACAGGCTACAGGCCTGGTGTGACAGGCTACAGGCCTGGTGTGACAGGCTACATGCCTGGTGTGACAGGCTACAGGCCTGGCGTGACAGGCTACAGGCCTGGCGTGACAGGCTACAGGTCTGGCGTGACAGGCTACAGGCCTTACGTGACAGGCTACAGGCCTGGCGACAGGCTACAGGTCTGGTGTGACAGGCTACAGGCCTGGCGTGACAGGCTACAGGCCTGGCGTGACAGGCTACAGGCCTGGCGTGACAGGCTACAGGCCTGGCGTGACATGCTACAGGTCTGGTGTGACAGGCTACAGGCCTGGTGTGACTGGTTACAGGCCTGGTGTGACAGGCTACAGGCCTTGTGTGACAGGCTACAGGCCTGGTGTGACAGGCTACAGGCCTGGTGTGACAGGCTACAGGCCTGGTGTGACAGGCTACAGGCCTGGTGTGACAGGCTACAGGCCTGGTGTGACAGGCTACAGGCCTGGTGTGACAGGCTACAGGCCTGGTGTGACAGGCTACAGGCCTGGTGTGACAGGCTACAGGCCTGGTGTGACAGGCTACAGGCCTGGTGTGACAGGCTACAGGCCTGGTGTGACAGGCTACAGGCCTGGTGTGACAGGCTACAGGCCTGGTGTGACAGGCTACAGGCCTGGTGGTGACAGGCTACAGGCCTGGTGGGACAGGCACAGGCCTGGTGTGACAGGCTCAGGCCTGGTGTGACAGGCTACAGGCCTGGTGTGACAGGCTACAGGCCTGGTGTGACAGGCTACAGGCCTGGTGTGACAGGCTACAGGCCTGGTGTGACAGGCTACAGGCCTGGTGTGACAGGCTACAGGCCTGGTGTGACAGGCTACAGGCCTGGTGTGACAGGCTACAGGCCTGGTGGCAGTGAGCCTGGTGGCAGGCTACAGGCCTGGTGTGACAGGCTACAGGCCTGGTGTGACAGGCTACAGGCCTGGTGTGACAGGCTACAGGCCTGGTGTGACAGGCTACAGGCCTGGTGTGACAGGCTACAGGCCTGGTGTGACAGGCTACAGGCCTGGTGTGACAGGCTACAGGCCTGGTGACTAGGCCTACAGGCCTGGGTGACTGCACAGCTGGTGTGACAGGCTACAGGCCTGGTGTGACAGGCTACAGGCCTGGTGTGACAGGCTACAGGCCTGGTGTGACAGGCTACAGGCCTGGTGTGACAGGCTACAGGCCTGGTGTGACAGGCTACAGGCCTGGTGTGACAGGCTACAGGCCTGGTGTGACAGGCTACAGGCCTGGCGTGACAGGCTACAGGCCTGGTGTGACAGGCTACAGGCCTGGTGTGACAGGCTACAGGCCTGGTGTGACAGGCTACAGGCCTGGTGTGACAGGCTACAGGCCTGGTTTGACAGGCTACAGGCCTGGTGTGACAGGCTACAGGCCTGGTGTGACAGGCTACAGGCCTGGTGTGACAGGCTACAGGCCTGGTGTGACAGGCTACAGGCCTGGTGTGACAGGCTACAGGCCTGGTGTGACAGGCTACAGGCCTGGTGTGACAGGCTACAGGCCTGGTGTGACAGGCTACAGGCCTGGTGTGACAGGCTACAGGTCCTGGTGTGACAGGCTACAGGCCTGGTGTGACAGGCTACAGGACTGGTGTGACAGGCTACAGGACTGGTGTGACAGGCTACAGGCCTGGTGTGACAGGCTAAAGGCCTGGTGTGACAGGCTACAGGCCTGGTGTGACAGGCTACAGGCCTGGTGTGACAGGCTACAGGCCTGGTGTGACAGGCTACAGGCCTGGTGTGACGAACTGCTCCTGGAGTTTGACCCCACCAAGTACAAAGTTATGATGCTTGGGAAAAAAACAAAGAAAAATGCAGACGGAGTACAAGGTAGTGCGACAAAGGTTACAAACCTTCCTGAGGGAGAATAACCTTGGGGTGAGTATCATACGGAACACGTCTCCTGAGGAGCACATCAACCAAATAGCTGCTACAACTATTCAGTTATCCATCTACGAACTGTACACCGTCTTCGTCAGGCCCATTTTGGAGAGCGCAATACCAGTATGGATCCCACGCATGGTCAAGTACATAACGAAAATGGAAAACTGCAGAGGTTTGGAACAAGACTTTTCCCGGAGCTAAGGTGTTATGAGGAGAGGTTAAGTGTACTTAACTTAATGACACTAGAAGACAGAAGGACTAAGGGAGTATATGATAACGACGAACAAAATACTGAAAGGAGTCGACAGAGTGAACGTGGACAGAATTTTTCAGGGATGGGAAATAGGAACAAGAGAGCACAAGTTGAAGTTGAAAACACGGATGAGTCCGAGGGATGTTAGGAAGTATTTCTTCAGCCTTAGAGTTGTCAGGAAGTGGAGCAATGTGAAGAGTGAAGTGGTAGAGGCGGGATTCATTCATAGCTTTAGAAGACGTGTGATAAGTCTATTATAGCCAAGAGAGATTAGCGACCCGTAAAGAGGCTATGCTAAGATCTGTGAATCAACTCTTGTAACCACATATATAGTTGAGTAGACACACACACACACACACACACACACACACACACACACACACGGAGGGTGTATCTCGACCGCGACAGAACACGGGAAGAAAGACAGAAACTGAAAGAGAGGGTACAGAGACAAAAGGAGGAAAGAGAGATGGACAGGAGAACCCAGACTCAGGAGGAAGCTCTAATACAACCACCTTCAGATGTTCCCCAACCTGGACAACCCCAATGCAACCAAACAACCTAACCCAAAACACACATGCCATACCCAATGATTCCACCCACCTCAGTACAAACTCCACCTTCACACCAACCACCCATAGTTCCCCATCAGATCTCCCACTTTCCCAACCCCAACATACCCCCCAGACTACGGTTTTAGAAAAGAAGTTAAAGGTTTGGTATACAAATGCAGATGGTATAACAAATAAATGTGAGGAGTGGCATGAAAGAATAAAGGAGACATCCCCAGACATAATAGCACTCACAGAAACGAAACTCACCAGGATGATAACAGATGCAATCTTCCCACCCGGATATCAAATCCTCAGGAAAGATAGAGGGAGCAGAGGGGAGGAGGAGTTGCACTGCTCATTAAGAACAGGTGGGGATTTGAGGAAGTGGAAGGAATGGATGGAATGGGTGAAAGGGACTACATAGTAGGAACAATTCAGTCTGAGGGCCATAAGGTGATAATTGCTGTAATGTACAACCCGCCACAGAACTGCAGGAGGCCAAGAGAAGAATACGACGAGAGCAACAGAGCAATGGTAGACACACTAGCCGAGGTAGCCAGAAGAGCCCACATGGGGAGAGCAAAGTTACTAGTTATGGGTGATTTCAATCACAAAGAGATTGATTGGGAAAAACCCAGAGCCCCATGGGGTCCTGAATCATGGAGAGCCAAGATGATGGATGTGGTACTGGAAAACCTCATGCATCAACATGTTAGAGACACTACCAGAGAGAGAGGTGGGGATGATCCAGCAAGACTGGACCTAGTATTCACCTTGAGTAGTTCGGACATCGAGGATATCACGTATGAAAGGCCCCTTGGAGCTAGTGATCATTTGGTTCTGTGTTTTGATTATATAGTTGAGCTACAAGTGGAGAGGGGAGCAGGAATAGGAAGGAGAAACGAAACTACAAAAGGGGGACTACACAGGCATGAGGAACTTCCTACAAGACGTTCAGTGGGAGAGAGAATTGGCAGGAAAACCAGTAAAGAAATGATGGAATATGGACAACCAAATGCAAAGAGGCAGAGGAGAGGTTTGTCCCCAAGGAAACAGAAGTAATGGGAAGACCAGAACGAGTCCTTGGTTCACCCAGAGGTGTAGGGAGGCAAAAAGTAAGTGTAATAGAGAATGGAAAAAGTACAGAAGACAAAGGACCCAGGAAAATAAAGAGATTAGCCGAAGAGCCAGAAACGAATATGCACAGGTAAGAAGGGAGGCTCAGCGACAATATGAAAATGATATAGCATCAAAAGTCAAGTCTGACCCGAAGCTGTTGTATAGCCACATCAGGAGGAAAACAACAGTCAAGGACCAGGTAATCAGGCTGAGAAAGGAAGGTGGGGAGTTCACAATAAACGACCAAGAGGTATGTGAGGAGCTCAACATGAGATTTAAAGAAGTATTTACACAGGAGACAGGTAGGACTCCAGGAATTCAGAATAGGGAGGTATACCAACAAGTGCTGGATGAAATACACACAACCGAGGAGGAGGTGAAGAAGCTGCTATGTGAACTCGATACCTCAAAAGCGGTGGGACCGGACAACATTTCTCCGTGGGTCCTTAGAGAGGAGCAGAGATGTTGTGTGTGCCACTAACACAAATCTTCAACACATCCATTGAAACTGGGCAACTACCTGAGGCGTGGAAGATGGCAAATGTAGTCCCAATTTTAAGAAAGGAGACAGACACGAGGCATTAAACTACAGACCTGTGTCACTGACGTGTATAGTATGCAAAGTCATGGAGAAGATCATCAGGAGGAGAGTGGTGGAGCACCTAGAAAGACACAAGCTTATAAACGACAACCAGCACGGTTTCAGGGAAGGAAAATCCTGTGTCACAAACCTACTGGAGTTTTATGATAAGGTAACAGAAGTAAGACACGAGAGAGAGGGTGGATAGACTGCATTTTTTGGACTGCAAGAAGGCGTTCGACACAGTTCCTCACAAGAGGTTAATGCAAAAGCTAAAGGATCAGGCACACGTAACAGGAAAAACACTGCAATGGATCAGAGAATATCTGACAGGAGGCAACAACGAGTCATGGTACGTGACGAGATGTCAGAGTGGCACCTGTGACGAGTGGAGTTCCACAAGGGTCAGTCCTAGGACCTGTACTGTTTTTGGTATATGTGAATGACATAACGGAAGGATAGACTCAGAAGTGTCCCTGTTTGCAGATGATGTGAAGTTAATGAGAAGAATAAAATCAGTCGAGGATCAGGCAGGACTACAAAGAGACCTGGACAGGCTGCAAGCCTGGTCCAGTAACTGGCTCCTTGAATTTAACCCTGCCAAATGTAAAGTCATGAATATCGGGGAAGGGCAAAGAAGACCGCAGACAGAGTATAGTCTAGGTGGCCAAAGACTGCAAGCCTCACTCAAAGAAAAAGATCTTGGGGTGAGTATAATACCGAGCACATCTCCTGAGGCACACATCAATCAGATAACTGCTGCAGCATACGGGCGGCTGGCAAACCTAAGAATAGCGTTCCAATACCTCACTAAGGAATCATTCAAGACTCTGTATACCATATACGTCAGGCCCATACTGGAGTATGCAGCACCGGTTTGGAACCCACACCTGGTCAACACGTCAAGAAATTAGAGAAAGTGCAAAGGTTTGCAACAAGACTAGTCCCAGAGCTAAGGGGATTGTCCTACGAAGAAAGGTTAAGGGAAATCGGCCTGACGACACTAGAGGACAGGAGGGTTAGGGGAGACATGATAACGACATATAAAATACTGCGAGGAATAGATAAGGTGGACAGAGACAAGATGTTCCAGAGAGGGACACAGAAACAAGGGGTCATAATTGGAAGTTGAAGACTCCTATGAGTCAAAGGGATGTTAGGAAGTATTTCTTCAGTCATAGAGTTGTCAGGAAGTGGAATAGCTTAGAAAGCGACATAGTGGAGGCAGGAACCATACATAGTTTTAAGACTAGGTTTGATAAAGCTCATGGAGCAGGGAGAGAGAGGACCTAGTAGCAATCAGTGAAGAGGCGGGGCCAGGAGCTATGACTCGACCCCTGCAACCACAAATAGGTGAGTACAAATAGGTGAGTACACACACACACACACACACACACACACACACACACACACACACACACACACACACACACACACGTCCCTGTTTGCAGATGATGTGAACTTGATGAGAAAAATTCAATCGGACGAGGACCAGGCAGAACTACAAAGGGATCGGGACAGGCTACAAGCCTAGTCCAACAATTGGCTCCTGGAGTTCAACCCCACCAAGTGCAAAGTCATGAAGATTGGGGAAGGACAAAGAAGACCGCAGACGGAGTACAGTCTAGGGGGCCAGAGACTACAAACCTCAATCAAGGAAAAAGATCTTGGGGTGAGTATAACACCAGGCACATCTCCTGAGGCGCACATCAACCAAATAACTGCTGCAGCATATGGGCGCCTAGCAAACCTAAGAACAGCATTCCGACATCTTAATAAAGAATCGTTCAGGACTCTGTACACTGTGTACGTTAGGCCCATACTGGAGTATGCAGCACCAGTTTGGAACCCACATCTAGCCAAGCACGTAAAGAAGCTAGAGAAAGTGCAAAGGTTTGCAACAAGACTAGTCCCGGAGCTAAGGGGTATGTCCTACGAGGAGAGGTTGAGGGAAATCGACCGGACGACACTGGAGGACAGGAGAGATAGGGGGGACATGATAACGACATATAAGATACTGAGAGGAATAGACAAGGTGGACAGAGACAGAATGTTCCAGAGATGGGACACAGCAACAAAGGGACACAGTTGGAAGTTGAAGACTCAAATGAATCACAGGGATGTTAGGAAGTATTTCTTCAGTCATAGAGTGGTCGGGAAGTGGAATAGCTTGGGAAGCGATGTAGTGGAGGCAGGTTCCATACATAGCTTTAAGGAGAGGTATGATAAAGCTCATGGAGCAGGGAGCGTGACACAATAGCGGCCAGTGAAGAGGCGGGGCCAGGAGCTATGACTCGACCCCTGCAACCACAACTAGGTGAGTACACACATACTCACACACACACACAAACTAACTAACACGCACACACACACACACACACACAGGTAGTGAAATACTGTCAAATACTGTCTTAGATGTTTGTCCAGCTCCCTCTTGAAGACCGTCAGGGGTCTATTGGTAATCCCACGTATGTATGCAAGGGAGGCTGGGGGATGTTGTACCGCCTGCCGAGGGTTTTGCTTTCATAGGGAGTAATTTCCGAGTACAAATTTGGGACAAGTTCCTCCAAGATTTTCTAAGTGTATATGATCATGGTTGTCCACAAACATCCAACTGCCGCCATACTTGTCATGGAGGTCTGGTAGTGGGTTTTTTGAGTGACAGGGGTGAAATAATATTTCACGGTGGTTGCTTCTGGCTTTACTGGAAGGTAAGTCGTCTAGCGACACATGTCTCGACCAAGCCTGGATGTCGACTGCCTGGTCGGGCGCCAGCCCAAGACGGTATTTGAAAATAAGAACTGGTTGCCCTGACATACATGACAAGTATAAATACATGATATAGTATATATATCACACACACACACACACAAATATAAAAAAAATTGAACCCAGTCATATATACACTCTCCCTCACAGTTTTTAAAATTATGTTTGTCTTTTCAAAATAAAATCGAAAACCTGTAGGCAAAAAAAAATCAAACTCTTTTAATGTTTGGGAATTCAGGAATTATATGTCTTTTAATTT
>WNWK01048053.1:0-13695 GCA_009830355.1 Cherax destructor
TCCGATACCCATGTAATCTGCAATGAAATAAAATTTGTTTGTTTGTTTGTTTGTTTGTTTATATTCAAACTTTATAACTTAGATGCGCAATTATACTTATTTTATAAATTATCAACCATAACTTTTACCATGTAGTCTAGAATTAAGTAGACCTAAGAATGCCCAATGCACAGCATATTAGGGCTTTTGGCATGTACATTCATTACTAACTATATTTCTTGTCTACCATGTATCATTGTAACATGTCTCAATAAAGTATTATTATTATTATTATTATCATTATTATTATATACGACATTTAATGTGCCCAAGAGATTATTAATATGGCATCTTCAAGAGTAGAGAGAGACTTAGTTATTTTAATGTGTACCTGCACACCAGCACAGTGTGTAAGTATATTTAGGTACAGGTACACATAAGTATAATTATCAGAGTACATATAAAATACTTCTCCATGGGGAATGCAGTGGATGGAAGGCGGGGTAGAGGTCGGCCTAGGAAAGGTTGGAGGGAGGGGTAAAGGAGGTTTTGTGTGCGAACAGAATTCTTCCTTCGTAAGCCATGCGTGTCGTAAGAGGCAATTAAAATGCCGGGAGCAAGGGGCTAGTAACCCCTTCTCTTGTATATATTACTAAATGTAAAAGGAGAAACTTTCGTTTTTCATTTTGGGCCACCCTGCCTCGGTGGGAAACGGCCGACGTGTTGAAAGAAAGGAAATATAAAATACTGTGCAATAACTTTAAAACACTTGAAATTTTGGAAAATTTCCAAACATAATAGAGAGATGTGCTCACGGAGAATGTAAACAAATTGGGTGGGATGCGCCGTATTAGAAAAACTGCTTGCCGTATAGCAAGTTTTGGTCATAATTTGAAATTGCCGTATTAGGGGAATGCCGTAAGGCAAAACGCCGTAAAGTGGTGCCCTACTGTACTTGTTCCAGCCTTTCAAAATTATAAAATTTGAAGTTCTGTGAATATATTCAAACAGATCTTAAGTTTATTCTTCCACAGTGGAGGAAATTTACTAATATGAAATTTCCTTAATTTTTGCAATCAGATTTGCCCATGGCACATTAGCAGATGCTATAAATTTACCTGCTGAATCTTCTATAAACCATGAAGGTTTGTTGGTTCCTGGACCCCAAAGTGATGTGCTTAATTCCTACCGTGGCAAAATTATATGTGTTATGGGTTCAAGAAACAACTGGGAACATGTAATAAAGGTAAGTGATTGTTCAGTCAAACATTAGTGATTATTTTTTTTTTTTTTTGCAAGTGCTCTATGACCCTGGTGGGTTTAAGTTTTTAAACAATGCTCAAAGAAAAATTTGTAGTCTGTTATCTTCAGCTGTTTTGATGTAAATACATAATTTTTCAGTGATGTTTATTAACTGGATAGGTTCAACACTTTTGTTGGCGAGTCTCATGAACAGCTCTTTAAGAGCACACCTTACCTCATAAGTGCATATGAGATGCTATTAAAAAGTTCCCAGACTGCTGCGAAAGAAAATATATAAGCTTGCTTAATCACCTAGTTGAAGTTATGTTCCTCAAAGTATTCTCCTTGGGAGGTTATACATTGATCCCAGCACCTACCTGGAGTCTACCTAGAGGTGTTCTGGGTGTTAATGGCCCAGTCCTTGACCAGGCCTCGCGGTGGATTGGCCTAATCAACCAAGTTGTTACTGCTGGCCGCACGTAGTCCGGCAACTGCCATTTATCGAAACATTCTGGAGCTCTTCTTTCCTAATGGCATATAGTACCAGTAAACTTTGTATAAGACTGACAAAGCACCTAGTGTGTAATTTTTTTTTTTTTTTTTTCCAACAAGTCGGCCGTCTCCCACCGAGGCAAGGTGACCCAAAAAGAAAGAAAATCCCCAAAAAGAAAATACTTTCATCATCATTCAACACTTTCACCACACTCATACATAATCACTGTCTTTGCAGAGGCGCTCAGATACGACAGCTGAGAATAGTCCCTCCCAGCTGTCACTATCCCAGACCCCTCCTTTAAAGTGCAGGCATTGTACTTCCCATTTCCAGGACTCAAGTCCAACTAAATCAATTAATTGGTTTCCTGAATCCTTCACAAAATGTTACCCTGCTCACACTCCAACAGATCATCATGTCCCAAAACCATTCGTCTCCATTCACTCCTATCTAACACGCTCACACATGATTGCTGGAAGTCCAAGCCCTCGCCCACGAAACCTTCTTTAACCCTCCTCCAACCTTTTCTAGGACAACCCCTACCCTGCCTTCCTTCCCTACAGATTTTTACGCTCTCCAAGTCATTCTACTTTGATCCATTCTCTCTAAATGACCAAACCACCTCAACAACCCTCTTCAGCCCTCTGACAAATACTTTTAGTAACTCCACACCTTCTCCTAATTTCCACACTCCGAATTTTCTGCATAATATTTACGCCACACATTGCCCTTAGACAGGACATGTCCACTGCCTCCAGCCTCCTCCTCGCTGCAGCATTTGCAACCCATGCTTCACACCCATATAAGAGTGTTGGTACCACTATACTTTTGTACATTCCCTTTGCCTCCATGGATAACGTTTTTTGTCTCCACAGATACCTCAACGCACCACTCACCTTTTTTCCTTCATCAATTCTATGGTTAACCTCATCCTTCATAAACCCATCCGCTGACACGTCAACTCCCAAATATCTGAAAACATTTACTTCTTCCATAATCCCTCTCTCCAATGTGATATCCAATTTTTCTTTATTTAAATTGTTTGATACCCTCATCACCTTACTCTTATCTATGTTCACTCAACTTTCTACTTGACACACTCTCCCAAACTCGTACACTAACCTTTGCAACTTTTCTTTAGAATCTCCCATAAGCACAGTATCATCAGCAAAAAGTAACTGTGTCAACTCCCATTTTGCATTTAATTCCCCATAATTTAATCCCACCCCTCTCCCCAACACCCTAGCATTTACTTCTTTTACAACCCCATCTATAAATATATTAAACAACCATGGTGACATTACAATTCCCTGTCTAAGACCTACTTTTACCGGGAAGTAATCTCCTCTCTCCTACACACCCTAACCTGAGCCTCACTATCCTCAAAAAACTCTTTACAGCCTTCAGTAACTTACTACCTATTCCATACACTTGCAACATTTGCCACATTGCTCCTCTATCCACTCTATTATATTGCTTTTCTAAATCCATAAATGCAATGAAAACTTCTCTACCTTTATCCAAATACTGTTCACATATATGCTTCACTGTAAACACTTGATCTACACATCCCCTACCCACTCTAAAGCCTCCTTGCTCATCTGCAATCTTACTCTCTGTCTTACCTCTAATTCTTTCAATAATAACCCTGCCATACACTTTACCTGGTATACTCAGTAAACTTATTCCCTTATAATTTTTACACTTTCTTTTATCCCCCTTCATATTATATAAAGGAACTATACATGCTCTCTGCCAATCCCTAGGTACCTTCCCTTCTTTCATACATTTATTAAACAAAAATACCAACCACTCCAGCACTATATCCCCCCCTGCTTTTAACATTTCTGTCATGATCCCATCAGTTCCAGCTGCTTTACCCCCTTTCATTCTACGGAATGCCTCACGCACCTCCCCACACTCACATCCTGCTCTTCTTCACTCCTAAAAGATGTTGTACCTCCCTGGCCAGTACATGAAATTACCGCCTCCCTTTTTTCATTGACATTTCAAAGTTCCTCAAAATATTCCCACCATCTACCCAATACCTCCAGCTCCCCATCTACTAAGTCCCTTACTCTGTTTTTAACTGACAAATCCATTCGTTCCCTAGGCTTTCTTACCTTGTTTATCTCGCTCCAAAATTTTTCTTGTTTTCAGCAAAATTTCTTGACAGAGCCTCTCCCATTCTTTCATCCGCTCTTCTTTTGCACTCTTTCACCACTCTCTTCACCTTTCTTTTACTCTCCATATACTCTGCTCTTCTATTAACACTTCTGTTTTGTAAAAACCTCTCATAAGCTACCTTTTTCTCTCTTATCACACCCTTTACTTCTTCATTCCACCACTCACTCCTCTTTCCTCCTGCACTCACCCTCCTATAGCCACAAACTTCTGCCCCACATTCTAATACTGCATTTTTAAAACTATCCCAACTCTCTTCAACCTCCCCACTACTCATACTTGCACTAGCCCACCTTTCTGCCAATAGTTGCT
Organism: Cherax destructor; assembly: GCA_009830355.1. Classification (NCBI taxonomy): domain Eukaryota; kingdom Metazoa; phylum Arthropoda; class Malacostraca; order Decapoda; family Parastacidae; genus Cherax; species Cherax destructor. The sequence continues at coordinate 4,211 of WNWK01048053.1, forward strand.
TATATCTCACCCTAACTTCCTCCTCCCTTAGTTTATACACTTTTACCTCTCTCTTACTTGCTGTTGCCATTTTCTTTTTGTCCCATCTACCTTTTACTCTAACTGTAGCTACAACCAAATAATGATCTGATATATCCATTGCCCCTCTATAAGCATGTACATCCTGAAGCCTACCCATCAACCTTTTATCCACCAATACATAATCCAACAAACTACTTTCCTTACGTGCTATATCATACCTTGTATATTTATTTATCCTCTTTTTCATAAAATATGTATTACTTATTACCAAACCTCTTTCTACACATAGCTCAATTAATGGTTCCCCATTTACATTTACCCCTGGCACCCCAAATTTACCTACTACTCCCTCTACAACATTTTTACCCACTTTAGCATTAAGATCCCCAACCATAATTACTCTCTCACTTGGTTCAAAACTCTCCACACACTCACTCAACATTTCCCAAAATCTCTCTCTCTCCTCTACACTTCTCTCTTCTCCAGGTGCATAAAAACTTACTATAACCCACTTTTCACATCCAACCTTTATTTTACTCCACATAATCCTTGAATTTATACATTTATATTCCCTCTTTACCTGCCATAACTGATTATTCAACATTATTGCCACTCCATCTTTAGCTCTAACTCTATTTGAAACCCTGACCTAATCCCATTTATTTCTCCCCACTGAAACTCTCCTACCCCTTCAGCTTTGTCTCACTTAAAGCCAGGACATCCAGCTTCTTTTCATTCATAACATCTACAATCATCTCTTTCTTATCATTCGCACAACATCCATGCACATTCAAACATCCCACTTTGACGGTTTTCTTCTTTTTATTTTTAGTAAGCTATACAGGAAAAGGGGTTACTAGCCCATTGTTCCCGGCATTTTAGTTGACTTTTACAACACGCATGGCTTACAGAGGAAAGATTCTTATTCCACTTCCCCATGGATATGAAAGGAAAAGCAATAAGAACAAGAACTATTAAGATAAAACCAAAGAAAACTCAGATGAGTGTGTATACATAAACGTGTACGTGTTTACGTAGCGTGACCTAAGTGTAAGTAGAAATAGCAAGACGTACCTGAAATCTTGCCTGTTTATTAGACAGAAAAAAGACACCAGCAATCCTACCATCATGTAAAACAAATACAGGTTTTCATTCTACACTCACTTGGCAGGACGGTAGTACCTCCCTGGGTGGTTGCTGACTACCAACCTATTACTAGTGTGTAATACATTTCCTTAATAGATGTACCAAGTGTTGCACATGTCTTTACCCCACAGTCTGTTGGTTTTATACTTTGAGGGGTTAAATTCCAAAATGAGCTGTTGATACGACATCCACTAAAAAATTTAGTAACCAGTGAGGATACTGCATTATTCAAAATACATATACATGTACAGTGGAACCTCAGTTTTTGTATGCCCTAGTTTGTATGTAAAACTATGGTTATTCTCTATAAAATGTATTTTTTGTTAATACAGTGGACCCCCGGATTTCGTACTGCTCCCAACTCGAACAATTATGTAAGTGTATTTTTGTAAGTGCTTTTGTAAGTACAGTATATTTTTGGGGGTTTAAACGGACTAATCAAATTTACATTATTCCTTATGGGAACAAATTCGTTTTGTAACGGCACTCGAACAGCATTCTGGAATGAATTATGGCCAATAACCGGGGGTCCACTGTATTTCCCATTAGAAATATTGTAAATCCAATTAATCTGTTCCAGACTTCCAAAAGTATTAACAAAAAATACATTTTATAGAGAATAACTATACAGTGGATCCTCAGTTTTCATATGCCCCAGTTTTCGTAGGATTCGGTTTTCGACGACTTTTTCCATCAAAATTTTGTCCCAGTTTTCGTACATCACCTCGGTTTTTGTAGAGTTGAAAATGGTCCGTACCAAACGCATCCGCCTGCCCACCCGTGTCACTCGGCCACTCAAGTGCCTATACAAAGCATCCAATGTGTTTGTGAGTCAGTCTGCCTTTATTTCTGGTTGAGTGGGCATCACCCCACGCGTTCATCCGAAACATTTCATAATAATCCAATGTTTTTTGTGCTTGTTTATTGAGTGCAACTGCTAAATAAGCCACCATGGGGCCAAAGAAAGTTCCGAGTGTCAGCCCTTTGATAAAGAAGGCGAGAAACAAGATAGAATTCAAGAAAGACCTTGTTTTGTGGAGAAATATCACCCTAACAAAGCTGTTGCAAGCCTTGTCTGCAATATATTCAATGACAATGCCTTGTCCCATTTTAGGCAAATCTTAAAGAGATGCCAGAAACAGACCTCTCTGGATAGATATTTTGTGCGACAGGGGTACAGTGACTTTAAAGCTGATCCTAGTGCCAGTAAAAGACAAAGAAGGAAAGTAACCCCGGATAGGGCCTTGATACCTGAATGTCTTATGAAGGGGGATTCCCCTTCCAAACAATAACTTCTCCTCCTCCCTCTTCCCTCCTCGTCGTCTTCCATATGCCAACAAGAGTCTTCAATAAAGGTAAAAGTGATGTTAAATGTTCATTTATCCATTTCATTAGTCATTTATATTTATTTCTCATTGTTTTCTGTATGTAAAACTATAGTTATTCTCTATAAAATGTATTTTTTGTTAATATTTTTGGGTGTCTGGAACGGATTAACTCTTTGGGGGTCGCCAGGTCCTCTCCCAAACTCGTTCTCAGGGTCGCAAATTTTTCGGAATATTTTTTTTCCTTATGAAATGATAGATAATCTTTTTCCGATCATAACGACACCAAAATTATGAAATTTGATCAAAAACTAACGGAATTATGCTTTTGCGAAGTTAGCGGTATTGATGACATTTATGCATCGGCGATTTCGCCCACTTTGAGCCTTATTTTCGGCAAATTCCAATGTTTCAGTCTACTAAAATTATAGCTATTTTGCTAGAATTCCATTTGTTCTATAAATTGAGTACAAGAAACCGCCAATTTACCGATTTCAACTACCCAATAAGGTGGTCAGAAATTGGCAATTTGGCCAATTTCACACAAATTTCAAAAGATGCAAATTTCAAAATAGGGTCCAGAATAAATGAGACAGACATTCCTGGCACTCAAATAACATTTTATCTGTTCATTAGTCACGTCTCCAGGCCCCTTTTACATTACTTTTGCTTTCCATTTTGAATTTTTATTCTCACAAAAAATAGAAGATTTACTGTTATTTATACAACTGCATCATTGTAAAAATGATATAAATAATATCAACTCACTTGTGCAAGAATATTAGACTACCCAGTTGATGTGTATTGGATGCATGGCATGATTTGTTTACTCTTGAACATTGGCAAAAATCGAACATTTTCGCTACTTTGCACTCAGTTTCAAGGTACTTGTCATCATGAAAATTAAACCAGTCAAAATTATCTCTATTTCTGTAATATATCATCCATTCTATCAAATGAGACTAAGAAAACGAGAATACAAGCATAAATACCATACGAAAATAGACTGCAAAGTCGCTGTTTAAACCAAAAACACGGTCAGAGTTTTTTTCCTCATTATGCACTGTGGTGTGCAGGATTTTTTTTACACTGCGCACACTGACCGCACAGACCCATTCTCTCACATCTAGGCTTACCAGCCTGTTTCCGCTTGATTTGAGGGCGCTAGAATTTAGGCGTACTAGTACAACGAAAACCCTGGCGCGGTAGCCGTACTAGTATGGCCAAAACCCTGAAAAGGTTAATTGGATTTACATCATTACTTATGGGAAATACGTATTGCTTCAGTTTTCGTATGATTTGGTTTTCGTCAGACTTTTTAGAACGGATTACAGTGGTCCCTCGATTAACGATCTTAATCCGTTCCAGGAGCTAGACCTCAACACGGAAACTTCGTAATTCGAAACCTTATTTCCCATTAGAAATAATGTAAATGTAATTAATCCGTTCCAAACATCCAAAATATTCATAAAAAAATAATATACATTCATAAAACAATTATGAATAGTACATATATATAAAGTAGTACATGTAATATGTATTAAATTTATAATTAAACATTTAAAATAAAATTTACTTACCTTTATTGAAGATAGTTGCTGGCATCTGGAAGATAGGGAGGAAGAGGAAGGAGGTGTTAGTGTTTGGAAGGGGAATCCCCCACCAAAAGGACTTCAGGTAACAAGTACCTCTCTGGGGTTACTTCCCTTCTTTGTCTTTTAATCCCACTAGGACCAGATTGAGAGTCACTAGAACACTGCCTCAAAAAATAACTGTCCAGAGTTCTCTGTTTCTGGCACCTCTTTAAAATTTTCCTGAAGTGCAACATGGCTCTGTCACTGAACTGGTTGCACAAATGGCTCATTTCAGCTTGCTCAGGGTGGTGTTTTTCAACAAATGTCTGCAACTCATTCCACTTGGTACACATCTCCTTAAGCACTGAAGAAGGCACCTCCTTCACTCCCCCTTCCTCCTTCTGTGAAGCAATAACCTCAACTCTGGTCTGATGCTGTTCCAGTTCCAGCTCTTGCAGCTCTTCAGTTGTTAGCTCTACCCTGTGCTCCTCCACCAACTCTTCCACATCCTCACCACTCACCTCCAACCCCAGGCTGTTCCCCAATGCCACAATATCTTCCACAACAGGCACAGGGTCAGCTTCAAATCCTTCAAAATCCACTTTTCAACACAATCCGGCCACAGGGGTCTCCAAGCAGAGTTCCAAGTCCTGGAAGTCACTCCCTCCCAAGCCTTACCTATAAGGCCTATACAGTGCACGATATTGAGTGATCTTTCCAGAACTCTCTTAGGGTCAATGCAGTGTCTGAGGTCACATCAAAGCACTTCTGAAACATTGCTTTGGTGTACAGTTTCTTGAAGTTTCCAATGACCTGCTGGTCCATGGGCTGGATGAGAGAAGTGGTGTTAGGAGGCAAGAACTTCACTGTGATGAAACTGAACTCATCAGACAAATACTCTTCCAAGTTGTGAGGATGAGCAGGAGCATTGTCCAGTACCAGGAGGCACTTGAGTCCCAGTTTCTTTTCCAGGAGGTATTTCTTCACACTAGGCCAAACACTCCAGTCAACCATTCCACGAAAAAGTCCTTAGTGACCCATGCATTGGTGTTAGTCTTCCAATGCACACACAAATTATTCCTGTTAACATTGTGTTTCTTGAATGCTCTTGGATTTTCTGTGTGATACACCAATAAAGGCTTCACTTTGAAATCACCACTGGCATTGGCACAAAGCATAAGAGTTAGCCTGTCTTTCATAGGCTTGTGTCCTGGCAGTGCCTTTTCCTCCTGAGTAATGAAGGTCCTGTTGGGCATTTTCTTCCAAAACAGGCCTGTTTCATCACAATTAAACACTTGTTGGGGGAGGAATTCTTCAGCCTCTATGAACCCCTTAAATTGACTCACAAATTTTTCAGCTGCACGTTTGTCTGAGCTGGCTGCCTCACCATGCCTCAGAGCACTGTGTATGCCACTACGTTTCTTAAACCTCTCAAACCAGCCTTTGCTGGCTTTAAAATCACTCGCCTCAGCACTGGTTCCAGGCATTGTCTTGACAAGATTTGCGTGCAACTTCCTTGCCTTTTCACAAATTATTGCCGTGGAAATATTATCACCCGCTATCTGTTTTTCACTGATCCACACCCCCAACAACTTCTCAACCTCATCCACTGTTTTCGATCTATTTTTCGTTAACATATCAACCCCTTTTGCAACATTAGTGTCCTTGATTTCTTTTCTCTTTGCCAGGATAGTGGTGATAGTAGACATGTTTTTTCCATACATCCTGGGAAGCTCACTCACACGTATGCCACTCTCATATTTTTCAACAATCTCTTTCTTCAGTTCAATGGTGTTCCTCACTCTCTTTACCACAGGGGTGCCACTAGGAAGTTTCTTTGGACCCATGGTGACTTATTTCACAGTGACAATCACTAAACCACCAATAAACACAACAAATGTATTGTGAATGTTTGAAAGAGCGCGCTGGGTATTGTTCACTCAAGTGTAAACAACGCTAGACTGGCGTCCTGCACAGCGAGCGCACAATTGCAGGCCTGGTACGGACTGCTACAGAGTCCAAAACGCTACACGAGACAAATATTGACCGTAAAAGCAATCTTTACATGAAATAACCATTATTCGGTCGGACCGTTACTCGGTGGTCCACTGTAATCACGAAAACTGAGGTTCCACTGTAGTTTTACATACAAACTAGGCAACGAAAACTGAGGTTCCACTGTATATATATATATGCACTCAAAAATACAGTGTAAAAATTATTCCTTACATGATACACACTCTTACAATGTGTAAGATGTGTATGTAATACTCCTAAATGTCAGGTTATTGGGAAGTATATTTTTGTAAGCGGCACATGATAAATGGCTCATTGCTCACTACAAGTGATGGGGTGGTGTAAATTTTAGTGCTAAAGAATACAGTCATCCCTTGGTTTCGCTTGTCCCAGTTTTCGCCGACTTTTTCAGGAAAATTTGTCTTAGTTTTCGCAATTGTTTTAGTTTTCGCGACCGTATGGGACCTGTCCACCAGTGCCGCGCACATACAAGGCCGTAGGCCGCCACCCACGCACATTGTCACGCAGTCTAGCATTGTTTACGCTTGAGTGAACATCACCCCAGGAGTTTATACAAAACATTTATTAACAATTCATTGTTTTTGGGCCTTGATTATTGTGTGTGACTACTAAATAAGCTACCATGGGCCCAAAGAAAGCTCCTAGTGCCACTTCTTTGGTAAAGAAAGTGAGGAACACTGTAGAAATGAAGAAATAATAGAAAAATATGATAGTGAAAGTGAGAAACACGATGGAGTTTAAGAGTGTAGCAGGCATGCAAAAGTGTAGCATGCATGCAGGGAGTGTAGCATGCATGCAGGGAGTGTAGCAGGCATGCAGGGAGTGTGAGGCAGCAGGAGTGTAGCAGAATGCAGGAGTGTAGCATGCATGCAGGAGTGTAGCATGCATGCAGGGGCAGGGATGCATGAGCAGGCAGGGAGGGAGTGTAGCAGGCAGGGAGGGGTGTAGCAGGCAGGGAGGGAGTGTAGCAGGCAGGGAGGGAGTGTAGCAGGTATGCAGGAGTGTAGCATGTATGCAGGGAGTGTAACAGGTATGCAGGGAGTGTAGCAGGTATGCAGGGAGTGTAACAGGTATGCAGGGAGTGTAGCAGGTATGCAGGGAGTGTAACAGGTATGCAGGGAGTGGCATGTATGTAGGGAGGTAGCAGGCAGGGAGGGAGTGTAGCAGGCAGGGAGGGAGTGTAGCAGGCAGGGAGGGAGTGCAGGCATGCAGGGAAGTGACCGGATAAGGACTTGGTACCTAGAGTCCTTATGGAAGGGATTCCCCTTCAAAAATTAGGGTCTCTTCCCTCTCCCATCTTCCCTCTCTCCCATCCAGCAACATCAGTCTTCAAGAAAGGTAAGTGCCACATTCAGTTCATTCATTTGTGCATGTAAATCTATCTTTAAGGCCCCCAAAAATTTTTTCCAAACTTCTGGGTTTCTGAAACGGATTAATTGAATTTCCATTATTTCTTATGGGGAAAATAGTTTTGTTTTGCGATTTTGGTTTTAGGCGATCCATCTGGAACGATTAAAATCGAAAACCGAGGGATGACTGTACAGCAAAAATTCATTTGTATTGAACACCTTTTGTGTTTTATGTTCTACTGGGTTGCAAATGCTGCAGCGAGGAGCGGCTGGAGGCAGTGGAGATGTCCTGTCTAAGGGCAATGTGTGGTGTAAATATTATGCAGAAAATTCGGATGTGGAAATTAGGAGTAGATGAGGAGTTACTAAAAGTATTTGTCAAAGGGCTGAAGAGGGTTCTTGAGGTGGTTTGGTCATTTAGAGAGAATGGATCAAGTAGAATGACATGGAGAGCGTATAAATCTGTAGGGGAAGGAAGGTGGGGTAGAGGTCGTCCTCAAAAAGGTTGGAGGGAGGGGTAAGGAGGTTTTGTGGGCGAGGGCTTGGACTTCCAGCAAGCATGTGTGAGCGTGTAAGATAGGAGTGAATGGAGGCGAATGGTTTCTGGGACCTGATGAGCTGTTGGAGTGTGAGCAGGGTAATATTTTGTGAAGGGATTCAGGAAACCAGTTAATTGATTTAGTTGGACTTGAGTCCTGGAAATAGGAAGTACAATGCCTGCACTTTAAAGGAGGGGTCAGGGATAGTGACAGTTGGGAGGGACTTATTCTCAGCTGTCGTATCTGAGCGCCTCTGCAAAGACAGTGATTATGTATGAGTGAGATGAAAGTGTTGAATGATGAAAGTATTTTCTTTTTGGGGATTTTTTTTCTTTTTGGGTCACCCTGCCTCGGTGGGAGACGGCCGATTTGTTAAAAAAAAAAACATGTACATGGTATACAAGACTAGCTGACATCAATGATATACTACTATATAGAAAGCCCTTGTTATGAAGAGTATTTTGAGCAAATTAGGTCAGTTTTATCCCAGGATGCAACCACACCCATTTTACTGATGGGTGAACATGAACATGGACAACCAGTGTAAGGAAACACGTACGATGTTTCCACCCCTTTGCTTGGAATTGAACACAGACCCTCACCGTGTGAGCGAGAGCTTTGCACCCTTAAGAATCTTAACTTCTTGGAAAAGTCATTGTAATTTATTTAGTCAGATTTATTTAAAATTTTATGTATTGTTTCTAAAATTAATTTATTTCAGTTTGCAGAGAGCCTTGTGGCACAAGAATTTCCACAGTGTGACACTACATCAAGGTGTGGAAGTATTTCGTGCCTCTGGAGCATTAGTTGTGCCATCTGAACTTTGTCACTTTCATTTCAGTGTAATGAGAAAGTGTATGGAAACTAGTTATAAAGTAAGTTGAGCATTTATTGCATGTATTATGGTTCAACAAAATTTTACCATCTACACTACTGTATATATGTACTTAAGCATTATGGGTTTTTCCTTGTTAGTGGAAAAATATCATTTCTGCTGATAGAAAACTATATATCTAGTGGGGGGGGAATGAATGAGAGGTTTTACTGATATTTTTTCATTCAGATTGCTGTTCAGAGTGCTCATTCGCAAACAGGTTTATCTCCTTAAGAAAAAGTTGTAAAATAGACTAGTCCTTTTAAAACCCCAAATTACACTTACAAAAGCATTTAAAAAATAAACTTACATAAAAGGGTGAGTTTGGGACCATCGTAAACCGGTACCACTGTATGTATATCTGTATATGTGTAAAAGAGAGAGAGAGAGAGAGAATGAATGAGTGATTGTGTGTGATGACTGAGAGAGAGAGATTGTGTGTATTTGTGTACTCACCTATTTGTACTCACCTATTTGTGGTTGCAGGGGTCGAGTCATAGCTCCTGGCCCCGCCTCTTCACTGATTGCTACTAGGTCCTCTCTCTCCCTGCTCCATGAGCATCAAACCTAGTCTTAAAACTATGTATGGTTCCTGCCTCCCCTATGTCGCTTTCTAAGCT
>WNWK01048054.1:0-13695 GCA_009830355.1 Cherax destructor
TTGATGTGTGCTTCCGGAGACGTGCTCGGTATTACATTCACCCCAAGATCTTTCTCCTTGAGTGAGGTTTGCAGTCTTTGGCCACCTAGCGTATATTCTGTCTGCGGTCTTCTTTTCCCTTCCCCGATCTTCATGACTTTCCACTTGGCAGGGTTAAATTCAAGGAGCCAGTTGCTGGACCACTCGTCCAGCCTGTCCAGGTCTCTATGTAGTCCTGCCTGATCCTCATCTGATTTAATTCTCCTCATTAACTTCACATCGTCTGCGAACAGGGACACTTCTGAGCCTATCCCATCGGTCATGTCATTCAAATATACCAAAAACAGCACTGGTCCTAGGACTGACCCCTTGGAACCCTGCTCGTCAGAGGCGCCCACTCTGACACCTTGTCACGTACCATGACTCGTTGTTGCCTCCTGCCAGGTACTCCCTGATCCATTGCAAAGCCCTTCCTGTTATGCGAGCCTAGTCCTCCAGCTTTTGTAATCTACCCACCCCTCTCTCTTGTCTTACTTACCTTACCTTATCATAAAACTCCAGTAGGTTTGTGACACAGGACTTTCCTTCCCTAAATCCATGTTGCTTGTCGTTTATAAGCTTGTTCCATTCTAGGTGATCCACCACTCTCTTTCTGATAATCTTTTCCATGACTTTGCATACTATACACGTCAGTGACACAGGTCTGTAGTTTAGTGCATCGTGTCTGTCTCCTTTCTTAAAAATGGGGTCTACATTTCCCGTCTTCCATACCTCAGGTAGTTGCCCAGTTTCAATGGAAGTGTTAAAAATTGTTGTTAGTGGCACACACAGCGTCTCTGCTCCCTCTCTAAGGACCCACGGAGAGATGATGTCTGGTCCCACTGCCTTTGCGACATCAAGTTCACTTAGCAGCTTCTTCACCTCCTCCTCGGTAGTGTGTATTTCATCCAGAACTTGTTGGTAAATCCCTTGCTGGTGTACTCTCCAAATCTGACTTCCCAGTGTCTTTCCTGTCTCCACTGTAAATACTTCCTTAAATCTCATGTTGAGCTCCTCATACTTCTTGGTAGTTTATTTGTGAGCTCCCCACTTTCCTTCCTCAGCCTGATTACCTAGCCCTTAAATGTTTTATTTTTCTGATGTGGTTATACAACAGCTTCAGGTCAGGCTTGACTTTCGATGCAATGTAGTTTTCGTATTGTCGCTGGGCCTCCCTCATTATTTGCGCATACTCGTTTCTGGCTCTGACTAATCTCTATATTTTCCTGGATCCTTTGCCATCTATACTTTTTCCATTCTATATCACTCTTAGTTTTTGCTTCCCTACAGAAGCAATGGAGCCAAGTGTGGTACTTTGACAATGTTGGCCCTGTACATAACAGTAAGGCCACACACATCCCTTCTGTGTTGAAGGCATTGCTGAAATGACAGATCTATCCAGGATGGGTCCAGGCGAGAGATGTGACGTCTTGCTCTGTTCTCTACTATGTCAAGCAGTCGTAGATGAGAGGGGGACAGGCAAACCAAGAAAGTTGAGCATACTCAAGGTGTCAGCGTACTTGTGCCTCATGCAGAATCTTACAACCCCTACTGTCGATCAGATGCGAGATAGGTCGAAGTGCTGTAAGCTTCCTGGCTGCCTTATTTGCAAGATTTACAATGTGGTTCTTCATGGTCTGTTTGGACTCAAATTTCACCCTAAGGATATCAATTCTCTCTCTCTCTCTCTCTCTCTCTCTCTCTCTCTCTCTCTCTCTCTCTCTCTCTCTCTCTCTTTTTTCCCCTCTCTCTCATATATATATATATATATATATATATATATATATATATATATATATATACATATATATATATATATATATATATATATATATATATATATATATATATATATATATATATATATATATATATATATATATATATATATATATACATACATATATATATATATATATATATATATATATATATATATATATATATATATATATATATATATATATATATATTTTATTACATAATATGGTACAACAGATTTGAGAGATACATTGTTGATATAAAGATGGCATATACAGTACACGAGGTGAGAGATACATGTCTAGTACATATTGTTACATCTTTGTCACTGATTATAATGCGAAAATCTCATCCAGCTCTTCCGAGCTGGTGCGCGTGCCAGAATACAGCATGCATTACCCTCTGAACAGCAGCGCTGAGTCGCTGGAACAGAAAACTAGCTGCCCTGGGATCCCTAGTTACCCTGTTGAGTCTTTTGCCCAGCTCCTTGAGGAACTTAGATGCACTCTTTCCCCATGAGCCAAGGGTCTCTGAGCCTATGGGAACAAACATATAATGATGGGCAAGTTCTCCATATTTTCTCGACTTCTGGGACTCCCTGAAGGTGGCAGCAGCCCCTCCTTCCTCCCTGGTGTACTGGAGATAGGTATCAGCCAAGGTAGATGCACATGTGTAGTCCCACACCACCTGCTTGCCGTCTGTCCAGGCTTGAAGGGTGATACCATCTGGACGCTTTTGGTTGCCATCAGATCTGCATAGTTGGGGTGGTTCCCTTACTGCTGGGCATCCGGCTGTTGTGAGGCTCCTCTTGATAATGTTATTAACCTCTTCATGTCTTGCAATCTTTCCTCGGATTTACGACACACAAGACCATGGTACCCGAATCGGTCTGCTGCTTCACTGCCACAAATACACCTGTGTTCGGCGAGAATAGGGGCGGCAAGTCGAAGGGCAACACCAATGCGGATGGTCTGTGGGTCGAGGCGTGTGCCAAGGCTGGAGTTGGGAACAGCCAAAGAAAGTCCCCTGCATGAGGAGCTCTCACTGCAAGTAGGCGGGCTCTATCCTTCCCTGACACACTCTGAAGCATTGCTGAGGCTATATTCTCTACTATTGGGCCATCCCAGTGCGACTGTTTGTAGTTGTTGGGGGAGCAGGCCTGGTTTCAGAGCCTGTTAGGTTATCCCAGATCCTGGCTCCATCAACGAACTTTTGGTCATGGATTCCAATCGTGTCCCTAAGATGTTCAGGGGGAATTGCTGCTACAAGCCCTCTGGATGCAATGCATGAAGACAGGAAAGCAGGTAGAGCAATCTGAGATGACTTGCGGACACCAATGCCTCCTAGTCTGACTGGGAGTGTAGCTTGGTCCCACTGCCCATCTTCTAGAGTAAGGTTAAGTACTTTAGTAAAGATCTGCCTCAGGATACTGTCATATTCGTGCAGTATAGGATTATCATATGAAGGAGCACATCTTAGGAAATATGTCAACCTGGGCAGACTCAAGCATTTTGTGAGGAGGTACAAGGCATCATGGGTGTCAAGATTGCCTATTCGTTGTTCCATTCTCCTCAATTCTTCCAGTTTCTTCCTGAGAATTGTGTCAATGGCATCTCTTCCCAGAGGTGCTCCAAGCAAGACACTATTAGTAGGGGCAATGACTGTTGCTCCTGGTAGTTTTGATAGCACTGCATCTATCACTTGTTGATTGACTGATATGATTTCACATTTGGATGGATTCAGGATGAGACCCATTTCCTGTCCCTGTGTCATCACCTGTGTAAGATCATCTACAAGGGACTCCTTTGTACCTGCTAGTGTGCCATCATCCAGGAACCAGATGTTTAGCTCACTGGTCAGTCTTACTGTGATTTCCTAACTGCTATACAGAAGAGAAATGGTGCGAGAGGGTCCCCTTGCTGGACACCCTCTGATGATGTGATTTCATGCTCTCCAAACAGGAGCATTGATTCCTTGCTATATCCAGCTGAAACAAAGGGAAGAGACCTGGAAAATGTTCTTGTACAGCTGCTAATACTACGTCCCTTTTCAGGAGATTAAATGCATTCTTGAAATCTAATTTAACCACTGCATTGTCCTCAGGCAGGTTGTCGATATATGCCCTTGTTGCATGAACCGCTGCTTCACTTCCTTGAGAGACCCCAAAGCCAAGCTGGTTTGGTTGAAGCATGATGGCTGCCTCTATATATATATATATATATATATATATATATATATATATATATATATATATATATATATATATATATATATATATATATCTGTTTCTTTCACCTTCCCACCGTTAAATCCTTCCTCTAATCTTGCCCTGCTATGGCCATTCTTATCATATCTCTTACCTACCCACCTGGGATTGTCATGTTTCCTACCCTCCATTCTTCTTACCCTTCATCCCTTCCACCCATCTTCCTTACTTCCCATGAATCTTTGAATCCTCTCACCTGCCATTCTTCCCTGCCATCGTTTCTCCCACTTTATTTGACCATGTCTGCTGTCTCTCTAGCCTCCTTCCTACCCTCTCATGGTATCCAGCCTCATACCCTCTCATGGTATCCAGCCTCCTACCCTCTCATGGTACCCAGCCTCCTACCCTCTCTTGGTACCCAGCCTCCTACCCTCTCATGGTATCCAGCCTCATACCCTCTCATGGTATCCAGCCTCCTACCCTCTCATGGTACCCAGCCTCCTTCCCTCTCATGGTACCCAGCCTCCTACCCTCTCATGGTACCCAGCCTCCTACCCTCTCATGGTACCCAGCCTCCTACCCTCTCATGGTACCCAGCCTCCTACCCTCTCATGGTACCCAGCCTCCTACCCTCTCATGGTACCCAGCCTCCTACCCTCTCATGGTTCCCAGCCTCCTACCCTCTCATGGTATCCAGCCTCCTACCCTCTCATGGTACCTAGCCTCCTACCCTCTCATGGCATCCAGCCTCCTTCACTCCTAGACAAAACATGTGGTATATCATTTATGTCCTCTTGTGTGAAAACTGTCAAGAAATAACTATTATAAAAGAGAGCAATTTTCATTATCAGTAAGCTGTCCAGAACTAGTTTTCAGTAGTATTAACTCTTTCTCGGTCTCTTTTTCCCACCATTCTTTCGTACTATCCTTCCTTTTTACCCATCTCTGCCGTATATACCCTCCACCTTCTCTCTAATTTTTCACCTCCTATTTACATTGTACAGTTTAATGGTATATAAATGTAGGTGAGTATTTTTTTTTTTTGCTGTTTTTATTTGTCTCGATTTGTGATAGACATTTTCATTAATGTCATTCTCCTGGGTATACGTTAATTCCCATGAATTATTTACTTCATCTGTGCTGGGAGGGATTCTTTGAATCTTCATTAGTTTCTCTACATTTACTGGAAAACGTGACGATATCTTTATTGCCCTTCTGACGAGTCCGAACTCAGACAATCATATTTCTTCAACTGATGTATGAAATCCATAGTGTTTAAAGAAATGTGACAGGGAAATAGAACTAGCTTTATTTTCACTATGTAACTATCCTACCAGGACGTTAACAATGATGTATCCAGAATCGTTTTATTAAAATTCTTCCTCGATGGCTCCCGCCCATCCTCACGCCATTTATACCTATTCCAACACCTTTTGTCCTGCCCATCCACTCTTGCTGTGTCTACTATCCTTCCTAGATTACCTTCATTCAATTTCTCCGTCACATTCAGGCTTGATATATGGAGATTTCCGTCCACCATTTCGCAGTCCTCCTCATACATCCACCTCCCTCCATCCTATTTAACCAACTCCGATATATATTTCCTGCTATACCCTATCCCATGCTTTCTCTCTCTTACTCTTCTTCCCACCCACCCTTCTTTCCCATTTATTATACAATCATCCCATATTTTCTTGTCTAACATTCTTCTTTCCCTCCCCACCCTCCTACTTTCATTCATACTCTCACTCTTTCCTCCCACATTTCCTTCCTCAGTTCCATCCTCCCTCCTCTACGCCTTCCATCCCCCTGCCTCTACGCCTTCCATCCCCCTGCCTCTACGCCTTCCATCCCCCTGCCTCTACGCCTTCCATCCCCCTGTCTCTACGCCTTCCATCCCCCTGCACTCACAACCTGTCAAGCTGTCAAATATTTTCTACATAATTTTCTTCTCAAACACTGGCGTCACCAAATTCCGAGAACATGAATGATTAAAAAATGTTTACTTTTATATTAAAAACTCACTAAAAAATTACAATGCTTTTAGAAATAAGTTAATCGTGTCTTTATGATTTATGGATTTATTTAACTGCACCGAGTATTAATATTTTTCATAATCCTTCTAGGGTTCCTCACAGCGTCTCTTACTGACATCATGGTCTTTGTTTCATCACCAGATTATAATGACAAAGTTTATTTGAAAAAGGTGAAGGTAGTGACTGTCTTTATAACATTCTTCATGTTAGATTATCACTGATTTCAAACTTGCCTTGATATGGAGTGCACCGAGTACTGTTCCTTATTAAGTGCGCATCACTCAACCACATTTTCCATTCCCACTACAAGCAGCCAAAGCCCTTTAGTTATTGCTATACACTTGTTGGGGTCCCAGACCTGTTCTGTGAATGGCTGCCAATTATAAACGTCAGTCAAACAGGGTGAAGGATTGAACTCCAGACTAGTTGACTCTATACCAACAAACAGGTCGGTATAGAGCTGATTACATATACCGGTCTCTCTTTAATGATTCTATCAACCAATGGCAATGAGAATATTCAATTTTGCTCTTTCTCACTTATTACATTACTTGAATGTATGGTATCTGCCTACCTTGCTGCTCTATTGCAAACACTGTAAATATTGCCATTAATGGTACAGGGACTGTATGGGTACCCAAAAAATTATTTTGGTATTTGCCTTTTTTTTAACAGGGTTTGATAAGGTTAACTTAAGGATTCCTAACTTTATTGACAAGCTAAGGATTTCTAACTTTATTGAAAAGACAAGGATTCCTAACTTTATTGCCAAGCTAAGAGCTGTTACTTACATCAGCTCATTTGAGAGCATTTTTATTGTTATGAAACATACAAGTAGGGAACAGGACGAAGTTAGAGCCTTCTATTTGTGTCTTTGTTCTTAATGTTGGTTTACTCTATTATTCTTTCTCTCATCACTTTCATTTTCCACCGTCACTATACTTCTTTCTTCCCATCACCCCTCTTCTCTGCCAGGCCCAATGCCCTATCCTTCCTTCCTTCCTTCCCAACCATCACCCTCGTTTTCTTTTCCCTTCCTGCTATATATGACCACTCTTCCTGCCTCCCCTAACCCTCTCCTTCAATATGCAAGAGGGCTCTCTGCAGCTGTAAAAGGGATCTTGATCCAAGGGGACCGTTTCCCTGAACGAATCTGCTCGAACTTCCTACTCATTACTGAAACATTGCAAGCTCCTGATGATATACTGATTGCAACACGAAAGGCCTAGAGCTATAATTCAGCTCCTGCTGTGGTTGTCTTGCATATATATATATATATATATATATATATATATATATATATATATATATATGTCGTGCCGATTAGGTAAAACTTGCGATTTTGGCTTAAATAGCAACGCTCACCTTGCCATATAAGACAAGTGAAAATTTGTGTATGCAATAATTTCGCCAAAATCATTCTGAACATAACGAAAAAAATATATTTCATTGTGTTTGTATATTAATAAATTATGTTAACGTATCTAAAATATATTTAGTTGGGTTAGGCTAAATTAAATTGCGCTTGTTGTAATAAGGTTAGGTAGGTTTTCAAAGCTTCTCTTGGTACAAAATTATAAATTCTTACATTAACATAAATGGAAAAAATATATCTTTAAACGTATAAGAGAAAATTTTAGAAAGGACTTAATTTTAGATGAGTTCTTGCTAACTGACCAGTTTTACCTAATCGGCACGACAATATATATATATATATATATATATATATATATATATATATATATATATATATATATATATATATATATATATATATATATATATATATATATATGTCGTGCCGAATAGGTAAAACTGGTCAATTAGCAAGAACCCATTTAAAATAAAGTCCTTTCTAAAATTTCTCTTATACGAGTAAAGATATACTTTTTCATTTATGTTAATGTAAAATTAATAATTTTACCAAGAGAACCTGAGAAAACTTACCGCAATTTAATTTAATCTAATCCAGCTAAATATATTTTAGATAAGTATACAATAATTTATTAATAAACAAACACCATGAAATATATATTTTTCCATTAGGTTCAGAATGATTTTTGAAAAATTATTGCATATACAACTTTTCGCTTGTCTTATTCGGCAAAAGAGCGTTGCTATTTAATCCAATATATATATATATATATATATATATATATATATATATATATATATATATATATATATATATATATATATATATATATATATATATATATATATAAACACTGATCTCTGGCCGACGGAGACTCGAACCTACGAACCTCATTACAAGGTACGCAGTGCTTTGCCGACCGTACCACACTGGTCCAATACCTTGGCATCCAGCTTTCGCTAGACGTTATTCCAAGGCAGCCAGCTTTCAGGCAGGAGGCTTACAGCTTTTCATCTCATCCCCTGCATGCATCGACACAACTAGAGATTTTTACAATGCTAGGAATTCGCAAGAGCAGGCGAAATATTCACAAACACTGATCTCTGGCCGACGGAGACTCGAACCTACGAACCTCATGAGGTTCGTAGGTTCAGTCTCTCGCCGAGATCAGTGTTGTGATATTTCGCCTGTCTGCAATTCCTAACATATATATGTCGTGCCGATTAGGTAAAACTGGTCAATTAGCAAGAACTCATCTAAAATTAAGTCCTTTCTAAAATTTTCTCTTATACGTTTAAAGATATATTTTTTCATTTATGTTAATGAAGAAATTTATAATTTTGTACCAAGAGAAACTTTGAAAATACCTAACCTTATTAACAAGCGCAATTTAATTTAGCCTAACCAACTAAATATATTTTAGATACGTTAACAATAATTTAATAATAAACAAACACAATGAAATATATTTTTTCTTTATGTCAGAATGATTTTGCGAAATTATTGCATACACAATTTTCGCTTGTCTTATATGGCAAGAAAGCGTTGCTATTTAAGCCAAATCCAAGTTTCCTAATCGGCACGACTATATATATATATATATATATATATATATATATATATATATATATATATATATATATATATATATATATAGTCGTGCCGATTAGGTAAAACTTGAGTTTTGGCTAAATAGCAACGTCACCTGCCATATAGACAAGTGAAAATTTGTTTGCTAATTTCGCCAAATCATTCTGAACATAACGAAAAATATATTTCATTGTGTTTGTTTATTATTAAATTAATGTTAACGTATCTAAAATATATTTAGTTGGGTTAGCTAAATAAATTGCGCTTGTTAAAAGGTTAGGTAGGTTTTCAAAGTTTCTCTTGGTACAAATATTAATTCTTACATTAACATAATGAAAAATATATCTTTAAACGTATAAGAAAATTTTAGAAAGAACAATTTTAGATGAGTTCTGCTAATTGACCAGTTTACTAATCGCATCGACATATATATATATATATATATATATATATATATATGTCGTGCCGAATAGCAGAACTTGCGATTTTGGCTGAAATAGCAACGCTTATCTTGCCATATAAGACAAGCGAAAATTTGTGTATGCAATAATTTCGTAAAAATTATTCTGAACATAACGAAAAAATATATTTCATTGTGTTTGTTTATTATTAAATTACTGTAAACGTATCTAAAATATATTTAGTTGGGTTAGGCTAAATTAAATTGCGCTTGTTGTAATAAGGTTAGGTAGGTTTCCAAAGTTTCTCTTGGTACAAAATTATAAATTCTTACATTAACATAAATGAAAAATATATCTTTAAACGTATAAGAGAAAATTTTAGAAAGGTCTTAATTTTAGATGAGTTCTTGCTAATTGACCAGTTTTACCTAATCGGCACGACATATATATATAAAATATATATATATATATATATATATATATATATATATATATATATATATATATATATATATATATATATATATATATATATATATATATATATATAAAATATATATATATATATATATATATATATATATGTCGTGCCGATTAGGTAAAACTTGCGATTTTGGCTTAAATAGCAACGCTCACCTTGCCATATAAGACAAGTGAAAATTTGTGTATGCAATAATTTCTAAAATCATTCTGAACATAACGAAAAATATATTTCATTGTGTTTGTTTATTATTAAATTATTGTTAACGTATCTAAAATATATTTAGTTGGGTTAGGCTAAATTAAGTTTATTAATAAACAAACACAATGAAATATATTTTTCGTTATGTTCAGAATGATTTTAGCGAAATTATTCATACACAATGTTCACTTGACTTATATGGCTGTGAGCGTTGCTATTAAGCAAAATGCGTTTACCTAATCGGCACAATATATATATATATATATATATATATATATATATATATATATGTCGATGCGATTAGGTAAAACTGGTCAATTAGCAAGAACTCATCTAAAATTAAGTCCTTTCTAAAATTTCTCTTATACGTTTAAAGATATATTTTTTTAATTTATGTTAATGTAAGAATTTATAATTTTGTACCAAGAGAAACTTTGAAAACCTACCTAACATTATCACAACAAGCGCAATTTAATTTAGCCTAACCCAACTAAATATATTTTAGATACGTTAACATTAATTTAATAATAAACAAACACAATGAAATATATTTTTCGTTATGTTCAGAATGATTTTGCGAAATTATTGCATACACAAATTTTCACTTGTCTTATATGGCAAGGTGAGCGTTGCTATTTAAGCCAAAATGCAAGTTTTACCTAATCGGCACGACATATATATATATATATATATATATATATACATATATATATATATATATATATATATATATATATATATATATATATATATATATATATATATATATATATATATATATATATATATATATATATATATATATATATATATATATATATATATGTCGTGCCGATTAGGTAAAACTTGCGATTTTCTTAAATAGCAACGCTCACTTGCCATATAGACAAGTGAAATTTGTGTATGAATATCGCAAAATCATACTGAACATAACGAAAAAATATATTTCATTGTGTTTGTTATTATTAAATTAATGTTAACTATCTAAATATATTTAGTTGGGTTAGGCTTAATTAAATTGCGCTTGTTGTAAGGTAGGTAGGTTTTCAAAGTTTCTCTTGGTACAAAATATAAATTCTTACATTAACATAATGAAAAATATATCTTTAAACGTATAAGAGAATTTTAGAAGCTTAATTTTAAATGAGTTCTTGCTAATTGACCAGTTTTACCTAATCGGCACGACATATATATATATATATATATATATATATATATATATATATATATATATATATATATATATATATATTGCCCCTTGAACTGGGCCTCAATGTATATAATGTATATTACCATTTTCTATAATTTTATATTGCTGATATTCTCGATAATAGCTAAATCGTTAATATTTTGCTTTATATTATTATTAGACTCTTATTTAACTTAGCTATATATATTAGGTAGGATGTAATATTCTATGTTGTGCTCGAGTGTGTAGTAACTGCCTTGGTGTTGGCAAACTACTGTTATGCTGCCGGCGTCTAGTTGCGGGGGAGAGTCAGTCTCTGAACACACCTGAGCTGCAGTGTTGTTCCTCCTTCCTCTCTCTCTCTGGCCTGTTGACCCTCGTCGAGGCAACACCTCACTCCATTTCTACTTGTTTTCTCGACATTAGACTCTGTTGGGTAGGTAGCATTCGTTGGTGAGGCGAATCATACTTCTCAGAACTCTGTGCAACTCTGTTCACAGAGAATAGACTAGACAGTGATTTTCGACGTTGTTCTGGGTTGTGTGTCACTTTGACACTCTGATACTACTCAGGTCTCAAGCTATAGCTCTGGACCTACTTCGATAAGGCATCTGTGCACTGCCACGGTTGGGATTGTTTTATGCAACCTGCTTCAGTAGAAGGGAGTTTATGACTGTTTTGGAGGATCTACTGATGGTCCCCAGTTAGGGTCGATTTTCTATCTCCTTGTTCCTGACGCTGTGTTGCTGTTGCCTGTTCTATTGCCGTTCGGCGAAGTGGTCATTTTACTGGACAATCAAGCTGTTCTGATTGTCGGTTTGTTAATGCAGCTAGCTTTAGATTTGTTCTGTCGTACCTGGTTGAGTCGAGTCTTAGAGTTACCGGGACACCTCTACGCATTTAGTATTTGTATATATTATTGTATTAATGACATAGTACCTGTGGTACTTCTAGTCATTTACATATATGTGCCCTCAGCACAGATTTTTGTATGAGAGCAGTGTAGGAGCTACCCTCCTAATTAACCTAATTGATATCTTAATTAATATCTTTATATTTGATTTACTTTGCTACCCTAGATTTTCTCACTTTGTTAATAAACCTTTTAAATATATGTTTGGTTGTACCCTATCAGTTGCAATCCTTAAACTATATAATATGTCGGATAACTGAACCAGGATACGCTTTGTTAAAAAGCCCAGTAACAGGCTGGATGCTAGAAGGGCTATCCTTTCTAGTGTTCACTGGAGATATCTATTATTAATAGATATCGTGTCGTTTGTAACATATATATATATATATATGTGTGTGTGTGTGTGAGTGTGTACTCACTAATTGTACTCACCTAATTGTGGTTGCAGGGGTCGAGACTCAGCTCCTGGCCCCGCCTCTTCCTTCCGCTAATGGGTCTCTGCTCTCCCTGCTCCATGGGCTTTATCATACCTTGTCTTAAAACTATGTATGGTTCCTGCCTCCACTATATCTTTCTCTAGACTATTCCACTTCCTGACTACTCTGTGGCTGAAGAAATGCTTCCTAACATCCCTTTGACTCATCTGAGTCTTGCTCAATTGTGTCCCCTTGTTTCTGTGTTCCCTCTCTGGAACATCATGTCACTGTCTACCTTGTCGATTCCCAGAGTATTTTGTATGTCGTTATCATGTCTCCTCTGACCCTTCTTTCCTCAGTGTTGTTAGTCCTATTTCCCTCAACCTTTCTTCATGGACAGACACCTGAGTTGTGGAACTAACCTTGTCGCAAACCTTTGCACTTTCTCTAGTTTCTTTACGTGCTTGACCAGGTGTGGGTTCCAGACTGGTGCTGCATATTCTAGTATGGGCCCTGACGTACACGGTGTACAGTGTCTTGAACGATTCCTTATTAAGGTAACGGAACCTAATCTTAGGTTTGCCAGTCGCCCATATGCTGCCCCAGTTATCTGGTTGATGTGTGCCTCCGGAGACGTGTTTGGCGTTATCTCACCCCAAGGTCTTTCTCCTTTACCGAGGTTTGTAGCCTTTGTCGCCTAGCCTGTACTCTGTCAGCGGTCTCCTTTCCCTTCTCCGATGTTCATGACTTTGCATTTGGTGGGATTGAATTCGCGAAGCCAGTTGCTAGAACCAGATGTCAAGCTTGTCCAGGTCTGTTTGAAGTCCTGCTTGGTCCTCCTCCGATGTGATTCTCCTCATTAATTTCACATCATCTGCGAACAGAGACACTTCTGAGTCTATCCCGTCTGTCATGTCATTTACATATACCAAGTGTGTGTGTGTACTCACCTAGTTGTACTCACCTAGTTGTGGTTGCAGGGGTCGAGACATGGCTCCTGGCCCCGCCTCTTCACTGGCCGCTACTGGGTCCTCTCCCTGCGCCATGAGCTTTATCATACCTCTTCTTAAAGCTGTGTATGGAACCTGCCTCCACTACATCGCTTCCC
>WNWK01048055.1:0-13695 GCA_009830355.1 Cherax destructor
TTTTTATTAGGCCTGAATCCAAATTGACAGTGGTTGAGTACTTTGTTGGAGGTGAGGTAGGAATATATTTGTCTATGAATTAATTTTTCAAAGATTTTGGAGAGAAGGGGTAAGTTAGATATCGGCCTGTAGTTATTCAGGTCTGTTTGATCTCCTCCTTTATGTATTGGGGTGACCCTCGCTATTTTGAGTATTGATGGGAAGGTAGAGGATTCAATGGATTTGTTAAAGAGTGTTGCAATAATTGGTGAGAGAACTTGAGAGGCTTTTTTGTATATAAAAGGTGGTAAGTTATTTAGGTCACCTGCTTTGTTTTTTAATGTGTTGATTATAAGTGAAACTTCTATTGGGTTGGTTGGGGCTAGGAATAGTGTGCTCGGATAGGTGCCAGTGAGATAGTCGTTAGGTGGAGTATTTGAACTTGGGATTTTGCTTGCCAGCTTTTTACCTATGGTGGAGAAGAAATCATTGAGTTTGTTTGGTGTTTCAATGGGTGGGAGTAGGGGTTCATCTGGTTTTGTTAGCTTGATTGTTCTGTTTGTGGATCTCTTTTTAGTTCCTAGAATTTCAGATAGGGTTTTCCAGGTCTTTTTTTTATATCACCTTTAAAGTTATGTAATCTGTTCTCATAGTACAATTTTTTTTTACCTTCTTATCAGACTCGTTAGGTTTGATGAGTAGCGTTTTGTTTGTTCTCTTGTTATTGGATCCATTCTGTACTGTTTTTCATATTGGTGCTTTATATTAATGGATTTGAGTATGCTGGGGGTTAGCCAGGGACTATTTAATCTTTTAGTTGTGATTTGTTTAGTTTTTTTAGGGCAATGCTTATTATAGAGGTATTGGGTCTTTTTAAGAAAATTATTAATACATAAGTCAGTATCTGGGAAGTTGTCTATTTCTGTTTGCCACTCAGTGTTTGTCATAGCTGTTATAAAGTTATTTATGGCTGTCTCATTATGTAGTCTGAAGGTAACTTTAGTAGTCTCTAGTGGTAATTTTCCGAGATTTGTTATGAGAAAGGTTGGGTAGTGGTCTGTGGTATTGTCTGTGATTATGCCTGATTTTAATGGGGATATGGTGTTAGTCCAGATATGGTCTAATAGATATGGTCTAATAGCTTTCTTCATGCTTAATACTTTATTAAATGTAAACTGCAGTTGGTATACTACACAAAGAAATAAAAAGAAATTATTTTTATTTTTTAACCCTTTGGGGGTCCAAGTAGTCTCTCTGAAACTCGTTCTCAGGGTCCACGAATTTAAAAAAAAAAAAAATTCTTATGGAATGATAGAGAATCTTTTTCCGATCATAACGCCACAAAAATTATGAAATTTGATCGAAAACTAACGGAATTATGCTTTCGCGAAGTTAGCGGTAGCCATGACACTTACGCATCGGCGATTTCGCCCACTTTGAGCCCTATTTTCGGCACATTCCAATGTTTCAGTCTACTAAAATTATAGCTACTTCGCTAGAACTCCATTTCTTCTATCGATTGAGTACAAGAAACCGCCTATTTACCAATTTCAACTACCCAAAATAGTGGTCAGAAAATGGCAATTTGGCCAATTTCACACAAATTTCAAAAGATGCCAATTTCAAAATAGGTTCCATAATAAACAAGGCAGACATTCCTGGCACTAAAATAACATCTTCTCTGTTCATTAGTCACGTCTCCAGGCCCCTCTTACATTACTTTTGCTTTCCATTTTGAATTTTTATTCTCACAAAAAAATAGAAGATTTACTGTTATGTATACAACTGCATCACTGTAAAAATGGTATAAATAATATCAGAGCACTTGTGCATGAATATTAGACTCGCCAGTTGATGTGTATTGGACGCATGGTGTGATTTGTTTACTCTTGAACATCGTCAAAAATCGAACATTTTCGCTACTTTGAGCTCAATTTCAAGGTACTTGTTATTGTCAAACCAATCAAAATCATCTCCATTTATGTAACATATCTTCCATTCTATCAAATGAGACCAAGAAAACGAGAATACAACAATAAATACCATACGAAAATAGACTGCAAAGTCGCTGTTTTAAACCAAAAACACGGTCAGAGTTTTTTTCCCTCATTATGCAGTGTGTGGTGCAGGAATTTTTTTATACTGGGCACACTGACCGCACAGACCCATTCTATCACATCTAGGCCTAACAGCCTGTTTCTGCTTGATTTGAGGGCGCTAGAATTTAGGCGTACTAGTACGTCAGTACCACAGTGCGTAAAACGTACTTGTACGACCATAATCCCGAAAGGGTTAACTATGTACAGTAATTGAATAATACTTTATATTTATTATAACTATATTCACAAAAAGCAGTGCACCTGTATGGGTTATACAGCATTTGGATAAGGCAAAATATTTCAGTTCGTTCCTCACTAAAGGCTTTAAATACAGTGGACCCCTGGAGTTCGTACTGCTCCAAACTCGAACAGTTATGTAAGTGTATTTTTGTAAGTGCTTTTGTAAGTGTATTTTTGGGGGTCTAAAAGGACTAATCTAATTTACATTATTCCTTATGGGAACAAATTCGTTCGGTAATGGCACTTGAGCAGCATTCTGGAACAAATTAATGACGAACTCCGGGGGTCCACTGTATTACTATATATGTATGTAAATTCTTTAGGCAACCATGAAGTTCCTATTTACTTAGAATACTATTTTTTAACTCGACTAAAATAGTAAGTTAGACAGTAAACTAAGGTGATTTTCAGTTATCCAAATTAGTACAGTGGACCCTCGGTTAACGAAAAAAATTCATTGCAGAAGCCTGCTCAAGTGCCATTACCGAACGAATTTACGTCCTTAAGAAATAATGTCATGTAGGTTAGTCTATTTTAGACCCCCAAAACTACACTTCCACAAGAACTTACAAAATTATACTTACATAATTGCACGATTTCCGGGGTATTCGTTAACCGAGGGTCCACTGTATAGTATTTTAATTGGGAAGTTAATATTATTATAATCAAAAAGAAGCGCTAAACTTTTTTTTAATTGGGAAGTACTAAACCAGTTGGGGCCGTATAGTGCCTGGATAATAAGAGACGTTCAAGTTCAGTACAAGAAATGGGAGAACAGGTCCAGTTCACTGGATCGAGAATAAGTTATTGGTATCAAGGCACCTTCCTCAAACATCAAAAATAAAATTGCCTGCACTCAAAACATTTTTTGATGAATAAAAGTTCATTATCCATTCTCCTAATACAGGAGGGCCTTGCTTTACAGTGCTTACTTTATGGCATTTTGCTAATGCACCGGTTTTCAATTAGTATATTCATTCTTCATTTATTCAGAATTCTTTCAGTAAATATATTCACTCACTATAAGCTAAGGATTAAAATATTTTAGGGTAAGTAGTGTGTATACTGTATGTGCATTTTTTAGGTCTAGCTCTAGTGCTTACTAAATATATGATAATGTAAACATGTTATCAAGCTTTTAAATTCATTTGAAAGTGAAAAAAAGCCTATGTTTCACTTTACAGCAGTAGCCTGGAACCTAACCTGCTGTATAAGCAGGGCCCTCCTTTACAACTCTTAAGGATCTAATTCCATAACTACAGTAATAAGTCTGCAAGAGTCAAATCCAGTAGTAGTAGTACAGTAGACCCTCATTTAGCACGACTTTATGTTGCGCGTTTTGGGTATTACGCGATTGAAGAATTGCGGCACATTTTTATCTAACACGACGTAAACCTTATATTACGCGATTCGCTGGAGGGGAAAAATTTTGAGCGTGCGGTCGCCTGCGGTAGGTAAGTCTTGACTGACTTACTGAATGTTTTGACTGACTTACTGAATGACTTGACTGACTTACTGAATGACTTGACTGACTTACTGAATGACTTGACTGACTTACTGAATGACTTGACTGACTTACTGAATGACTTGACTGACTTACTGAATGACTTGACTGACTGACTTAATGAATGACTTGACTGACTGACTTAATGAATGACTTGACTGACTGACTTAATGAATGACTTGACTGACTGACTTAATGAATGACTTGACTGACTGACTTAATGAATGACTTGACTGACTGACTTAATGAATGACTTGACTGACTGACTTAATGAATGACTTGACTGACTGACTTAATGAATGACTTGACTGACTGACTTAATGAATGACTTGACTGACTGACTTAATGAATGACTTGACTGACTGACTTAATGAATGACTTGACTGACTGACTTACTGAATGATACTGAATGACTTAACTGACTTACTGAATGGACTGACTTACTGAATGACTTTATTAAAGTTAGAGACACTCAGTACAACCATCGACTTCAGATCCAGAATCTCTACTATTCACCTCAGCCCAGTAGGGCCACAGCATAACTCTCCACTCTCTTCACAATCATCCACAAAAATCAGCAACCACAATTTAAGGTAAATACTATTATTTCTGTTACATTTGTAGTCTTAAGCAGTAAAAACAACATAATACATCACGATAATGAACAACAATTACATATTCTCTTTTATATTTGTAAGATCTGTTGGTCGAAAAAAAACTTGTTTGGCTTTTTGGGGACTCTCAGGACTGTAACCCTATTTTTCCCATAAGTTCTTTTAATTATCTAACACGATTTTACCTAACACGATGTTTTCAGGACCGTAACTACCGTGCTAAATGAGGGTCTACTGTAGTTTAAATATTTATGGAAACTTGTTGAATGTTGGAATGGCTATCAGTACAGTATGTAAGTGAAATAGGTGCCAATTTTGCAAATGTTAAATGGGTGAACATTTGGAAATCTGCTAAAACATGGTGGTGCACTCAGCTCTCATACTGAGTGTCTGTGGCTTGATCCCTGGCATGAGTGGAAACATTAGGCATGTTTCCTTTTATCTCCTGCCCCTGTTCACTTATTCAAATTCAAATTCTTTATTACTAGTAATATACAAAGTGGGGTGTACTATAATTATACATTTTATGAAGTAGATATTACAAGATGGCCAATAATATGCCTAGGTATGCCTAGGCTTTTCAGGCAGTCTTATGATAGGTCTTACTCAATAGTGACACAATGATTATACAGATAGTAAGGTTAGGTAATTGTAGTGATTAACTAGGTTTACAAAATTGAAGTACTTAAATTTAAACATTTAAGAATTTAACAATTAGTTTATATATTAATGGTAAAGGTGATGTATTGGCATAATACCATTTCTATATTGGAGTGTCTTAGGCAAACTTATGACTAGCTTAAGAATTATGAAGCAATAGTTGTATTAGAATTTTGGTTAGTCATGTGCAAATTAAGGGGAATCACAGATATCAATAAGTGTATTTTGCTGTGGATATGTGCAAGATAAAGTAGTTTTCATGTGGTTAACTACCGGTTGGGTGCGTAAGTGAGATAAGATTTTTTTTAACGGTGCTTTTGAAAATGGAGGTTGTGTCTGCAGTTCTAGAGTTTTCAGGCAAGGAGTTCCAGATTTTAGGCCCTTTTATGCGCATTGAATTTTTGTATAGATTTAGTCGGACACGGGGAATGTCAAAGAGATGTTTATGTCTGGTATTATGTCTATGGGTCCTGTCACAACTGTCAAGAAAGTGTTTTAGCTCAGGGTTAAAGTTAGAGTTTATGGTTCTATAAATGTAGATAGCAGAGTAGTAAGTATGGATGTTCTGAACAGTGAGTAGGTTTAGGTCTTTGAAGAGTAGGGGGGTGTGCTGCCTAGCGTTGGATTGCGTGAAAATTCTTACTGTGGCTTTTTGTTGGGTTATTATT
This sequence comes from Cherax destructor, assembly GCA_009830355.1. Taxonomy (NCBI): domain Eukaryota; kingdom Metazoa; phylum Arthropoda; class Malacostraca; order Decapoda; family Parastacidae; genus Cherax; species Cherax destructor. Next base: position 5,765 of record WNWK01048055.1, read on the forward strand.
GGCTTTAGGTGGGTAATTGCTGTTGATCCCCATGCACAAATGGCATATGTGAGGTAGGGATAGATGAGTGAGTAGTATAGTGTGAGTAGGGCTGATTGTGGTACATAATACCGTATCTTTGACTCTGTTGCCAAACATAATATAGAAGGTCTTATCAGTGTTGAGTGTAAGTTTATTGGCTGTCATCCATGTTGATATTTTTATTAATTCATCGTTAACAATGGTATTAAGCGTGGCAAGATTTGAGTGGGAGATGACATAAGTTGTGTCGTCAGCAAAGAGTATTGGTTTCAGGCGTTGTGATACATTGGGAAGATCATTGATGTATAAGAGGAAGAGCAGGGGACCAAGGACACTTCCCTGCGGTACTCCGGTGTCAAGTGGTCGTGTCGTGGAGGATGTGTCTTTAATAGTGACATACTGATACCTATTAGTGAGGTAGGATTTGAAGTATGCTATTGCATGACCTCTTATTCCATAGTGGTCAAGTTTGTGGAGTAGGATGCCGTGGTTTACTGTGTCAAAAGCTTTCCTTAGGTCAATAAAAAGTCCTAATGGATATTCCTTATTTTCGAGTGCTGTGTAAAGCAGGTCTATAATTTTAACTATTGCATCGTTAGTGCTTTTATTTTTCCTGAAGCCAAATTGGCAGGGGTTGAGTATGCTTTGTGTTGTTATAAACGAGTATAATCTCTTGTGCACAAGTTTCTCGAAGATTTTGGATAGCAACGGTAGATTTGTTTACGTCTGTGGGGTCACCACCTTTGTGTATTGGTGTAACCCTTGCTGTTTTGAGTAGTGTCGGGAATGTGCTAGTTTCTAATGATTTGTTAAAAAGTAATGAAATAGGATGTGAAAGGACATGAGCAGCTAATTTGTATATTAAGGGTGGGACTTGAGACAGATGCCCTGATTTATTTTAAAGTGACTTGATTATCATGGTGACTTCAGTGGGTTCAGTAGGTGCAAGATATAAGGAGGATGGGAAATTCCCATCTAGGTAATCACTTGCTCGGGCATTGGTATCTGGGATTTTACTGGCAAGATTTGATCCTATGGTTGAGAAGAAGTCATTTATCTTGTTTACTGTATCGATAGGCTGTAGTGGTGTTTCGTTTGGTTTAGTTAGGACAATATCCCTAGTTTTTTTCAGTTTGTGGGTGCCCATAATCTGTGAGAGTGTTTTCCAGGTCTTTTTTATATTTCCTCTTGTTTCAGTGAATCTGCTGAAGTAGTACAATTGTTTGTCATTTTTTATCAGTTTGGTGAGAACTGATGAATAGTTTTTAATAAACTCTTTATGTATGAATCCCCGTCTATATTGCTTTTCATATTGATGTTTCTTGTTAATGGATTTTAGTAAGCTGTTAGTTAGCCATGGGCAGCCTAGCCATTTATTCGTAATCTGTTTCATTTTTATAGGACAATGTTTGTTGTATAATTATGTAATTTATTAAGAAAGTTGTCTGTCCAATCATCGATACCCTTGGCGTTTGAGAAATCTATAGCCCAGTCAACCGTCTCTAGCTCTGCTGTGAAGTTATTTATTGATGCCTGGTCATGGAGTCTAAATTAAATTTTGGTGTATTCTAGGGGTGGTTTACTAATGTTTGTTAAGAGGAAGGTGGGGTAGTGGTTTGTGGTGCTGAGGAAGGTGGGGTAGTGGTTTGTGGTGCTGTCTGTTATTATCCCCGATTTAAGGGGGGCTAGGATATTAGTCCATATATGGTCGATTATGGTTGCACTCGTTTCAGTAAGCCTGGTTGGTTTGGTTATTGTTGGTATGAGAAGTGTGTTGTTCATATTGTTGATGAAATCGGTTACTGGCTGATCATCTGGTTGGCCAAGGTTGATGTTGAAGTCTCCAGCTAAGATAAGGTGGTGTTTGTTCATTTGGTTGTTTGTTATTAGCGTTTTTAGTTGATCACTAAAATTCGGGATGTTTGTATGAGGCATCCGGTAAATGGCCCTGATTGTTATGGGAGTCTTAAGGTTTTGTGCAGTAAAATTAGCAAAAATATATTCTCCATATTCATCATTATAGCAAGTGGTGTCATAACAGGATATTTCATTAGAGTAATAGATTGCAATACCTCCCCCAACTTGATGTGGTCTGCAGTTGTGTATTGCTGTGTATCCTGGTAACGAGTAGATATCTATTGTATCCTGCTTAAGCCAGGTTTCAGTAAGGACAATGCATGTGAAGGTTGTCTTTAGGGAATCAAGGAGGCCAAGGAGGTCATCATAGTGTTTGCTTAAGGATCGGATGTTGTAGTTAAGAACTGCTATACTTTTAGTAGTGTTTAGGACAGTGTGGGCTTGTGATGCTGTGTAGTAGAGGCAGTTATTTTCCAGTAAATTTTGATTGGGTGTTTGATTAAATAGGTTTAGATCAGGGTCGACGTGATCATTCATCATTTAGGTTAAAAAATCACTTACTGTAAAAACCTGACTAATCACTTAAATGTAAAAACCTGTTATGAATAATACATACTAAGCTAACTATTTCCATAACATTTACATTATAATGACCACGTAAACTGTAACTGCAATGCAATTAATTGTTTTAAATTGTTATCTCACTCAATTAGTTGCATTGCTGCAATTAATTGATATGTTTTAAATTGTTATCTCACTCAATTGCATTGCTGCAACTAATATATGTTCAACTTATAATCAAACTTTATAACTTAGATATGCAATTATACTTATTTTATAAATTATCAACCATAACTTTTTACCATGTAGTCTATAATTAAGTAGTCCTAAGAATGCCCGCAATGCACAGCATATTAGGGGCTTTTGGCATGTACATCTCATCAATAACTATGTATCTTGTCTACCCAACCATGTATCATTGTACCATGTCTCAATAAAGTATTATTATTATTATTATAAATAGTAATTTTGTTATATCATGTATAGTGTGGTGAGTTATAGTACTGATATCTGTAGTAAGGGGATGTTTTGATAAGTATATAACTAATGCACATTGGTCAAATAGAGTATAGTAACATATAAACATAATGGAATTGGTATTGAGTATGTACAGTGGTACCTCGAGTTACGATGGTCCCCAAAATCGCCCTTTTATGTAAGTTTATTTTTTTTAAAAGCTTTTGTAAGTATATTTTTGGGGTGTAAAAGGACTAGTCTATATTACATTATTCCTTATGGGGATAAATTCGTTTGGTAATGACACTTGAATAGCATTCTCGAACGAAAAATATCGTAACTCGAGGTACCACTGTATTAAGCTAGTATGAAATAAAAATTTAGATATAAACTAATAAGATACAATTACTAAAAATAAGGTAGCACCAATGAGTTTGGTATTGGTTATGTATTAAGCTAGAATGAAATAAAGTACAATAAAATAAAAAATAGATATAAACTAATAAGATAATATTACTACTAAAAATAAGGTAGCACCAGGGAGTTTGGTATTGGTTATGTATTAAGCTAGAATGAAATAAAGTACAGTAAAAATTAAAAATTTAGATATAAACTATTAAGTTTAAATTACAAAATTGGGTAGCACCAATGAGTTTGGTGTTGGTTATTTAATAAGCTAGAATGAAATAAGGTAAACTAGATATTAGCTGTAAATAGGTACCTGGGTGTGGTCCTCTGTTGTGGGTTGCATCCCAGGGGTGGTAGTATACCTGGCCTTTCAAATGAGTTAAGGTAGGATAACATTTAGCCTGTAAAATGATGTGTAAAAAAAATATTTTTCATATGTTTATGTAAAGTGGAATGTTAGGAAAGAAAGTACTGTGCAGTGGTACCGAGTTTTGTACTTTATTCGTTCCAGAAGGCTTTTCGAGTGCTGTTACTGAATGAATTTGTTCCCATAAGGAATAATGTAAATTAGATTAGTCTGTTTCAGACCCCCAAAATACACTTACAAAAGCACTTACAAAATACACTTACATAATTGTTTGAGTTGGGAGCAGTACGAAATTGGAGCACCACTGTACTTTAGTGTAGTTTGGTTTTTTACACCTTTTAGCCACAAGTGAGTAAATGCAGAAAATTTTCTGAGCAAACAACATTTCTAACTTTTCTCTTATGAATATGACTAAGATTAAAATTAAAAAAAAATGCATTTGATAAAACTTCATTTTTTCTTTCAGACTGAGAAGAAAATGAGCAGTGTGTGGCTTTTCAAATCAGGTGAAAACAGCGATATGCATTATACCGACACACTTACTCAATCTGGATTCTCACCAGTGCATATCCCTGTCCTTAGCTTCCAGTTCTGTAATCAAGGCCCTTTGAAGACATCACTACAGAATCCCCAAGATTACAGTGGAATTATCTTCACAAGCCAAAGAGCAGTAAAAGCAGTTGCTGAGGTATATTTAAATTTGGCTGTTAGATGCCATGCTTCATGGAATGAAAAAAAATATTTGTTGTTGGTGAAGCTACTGGAAAAGACTGTTCAAAACTTATTAAAGCTCCATGCATAGGACAAAAGTCGGGAAATGCACAACAGCTCATTCCAATCATAATTAGGGAGAAAAAAGCATTTGATAAACCTCTCTTGTATCCTTGTGGCAATTTAGCGAAGGATGAGCTACCAGGCTACTTGTTAATTATGATAGGGATTTCAAGGCAATTACCATTTATGAAACATCACAGCATGCACAACTGAAGTATACCATACAGAAGCTCATCAATGCTGGTCAGAAACCTACTTATATGGTATTTTTCAGTCCATCTGGTGTAAATTTTGCCTTGCCTATCCTCCAGTCTCTGAGTATAGATGTGACAGGCATAAAAAAAATTGCAATAGGCCCAACAACCAATACTGCCCTGGTGCAACAAAATATTTCAGTGTCAGGAGTGTGTCCTACCCAAACTCCTGAAGGCCTAATACATATTTTGAAAAGTCCACTTTGAGTAGTACACTTGATTCAAGATTTATCAATTGTAATGAGATATACTGACAGGGAGGGAAAATGTTAGGCTAACCCATAGGGGTCATTCAACTTTTAGGAAAGGCAAGGCAAGGTCATGTCAAATTCTTAAGATTAATAGCCTGTCACCAGCATCAAGGAACTTTCCTCAAGAGGTAGTAATAAATGGGATCAAATTAAGAGCTAAACCCATAAGGGTCATACAGCACTTTGAGAGGTAGTGAACTTTAAGTTACTTTGTGAATCATGGACATTTATAAGTTCATGACTGTCAATTACCATTTTTACATTAAAAAAAAAAGTCCATACCCTATTACTCAAGTATAACTAAAATACAGTGGTACCTCTACTTACGAGCAGCTCCCAACCGAACAATTATGTAAGTGTATTTTTGTAGGTGCTTTTGTAAGTGTATTTTTTGGGGTCTGAAATGGATTAACCTAATTTTCATTATTTCTTATAGGAAAAAATTCCTTTGGTATCGGCACTTGAATAGCCGACTGGAATGAATTTTGCTCGTAAGTAGAGGTACCACTGTACAAAATTTGTCTCTACAAACTGTTGCATGTAAAGATTGAATGATAGCTGATCAGCAGAACTTTAGAAATTTTATTTGACAGTGAGAAAAGGTTTCTGGCAAGTGATTATTTTTTTTTTTATATTTATGGAGCACTGATAAAATTGTAATTTTTTTATATTTATTCAGCACTGATAAAACAAAATTGTCATACACAGCTTGGGGACTGGGAGGTAATCAGACTAGAGGAATTTCTTGATCAAGATTATATTACATTCAGGGGAAGCACCAAGTCCATAAAAGTTTACAGCAGCTGGAAAAATGGAAGATATTTAGGTTCACCCCAAGGGAATAAAAACACTGGCCCAATTTTCCCTTGAAAAAAACCCTTCACGGGAAAAAGGAACCTCCTTGAATGGTCAGGGAAAAAAAAAGGCCCCCAAAAAAAGCAAAATACCCATAAAAAGTTGGCGGGTTTTAAAAGGGTTTGTGTAAGCACTGAACTGTCATAATCAGGTTTAACCCCGGGGTTGGCCCCCATCCTCGATTTTGGGAACCAGTTCAGTCCTGTAGTATGTACAAAACCCTGGCTCAAGTCCCCATAAGCTGTGTGCAAAAATTTTGGGGCCCTAGATATAGAATGGGCATCTTTAAAAGTGTGCACTATATAGTATATAAAAAATATCTTGAACCCCAATTTTTAAAAAAAAAAAAACTCGCCTTTTTTGGTTTTTAAAAACGATTTTGCAATGTATTTTCTTTGGTTTTTTTACTTTTTTAAAAGGGGGGCCCCTTTCCCGGGAAAGAGGCTATCGGTCTGAGGTTGGACCTCTTGGTTTCTTCCCAGGGGAAACCCCAAAACCCCCCAATCCCCCCCCCCTTTCCCACCCCTTTTTTCCCTTTCCTCCCCCTCACCCCCCCCTTTTTCCCCCTTTCCTTTTTTCCCTTGAGTTTCTCCCCCAGGGGTTTTTTGGGTTTCCCTAGGTGGGGGAAGGGTCCCGTCCCCCACCCCTTTCCTTTGGGGTTTTTTGGGGCGGTGGTGTAGTTTGCCGTGGAATCTGGATCACCTGGGGATGCCCCATCCCTCTCCGGTCTCCCGGGGGGTGGCGGGTTTTTGGGCGCGGGGGGTTCTGGGGGCCCCCCTTTTTGGTTTCCCGGGGTGGTGGTCGGGGGGGTCGTTTTTGGGGGTATCCGGCTGCCCTCTTTTTGCCCGGGAGGTGGCTCGGTGGATGGGGGGTTTGCTACCCCTGATTGTGGTTTACTGGCATGAAGGGTAGGGTATAACGGGTTCCTCCACTGCACTATTTGCGGTGTTGAGGTCCTCTTGGGCGCGGGGGGGATTTACGCCCCCTTTTATTCCTCCCGGGCTATTCCTCCCGTTTCCCCCTTTTTTTTTTTTTTTTTCTTTTCTTCTTTCTTTTTTTCTTAAAAAAAAAAAAAAAGCCCTTTAGGCCCCCAACCCCTGAACCTGCCCCCCGGGCCCCTTTTTATCCGCACCCAGTTCTGACCCTACCTCGTTAATGGACAACTCTTTGGAACCCCCAAAACCCCCTTTCCTCTTGCTGATGCCAGTTCTTACCTGCTTCCCTTCCGGGGGGTTCCCCCCGGGCCCCGACCGACCCGGGGGCCCTTTCTGACCTTGGTTCGGCCTCCCCCACGGTCGGCAATTTTGGTTCTCCCCTCCCCCTCGGAAACCCCCGGAATTTTTAAAGACCCCAAAAACCCCCCAAAAATTCGACCTTCCTTCTCATTCATCTCAAAAAACCAACTTTTACCCCCCTTTAAAAACCTTTTTTTTACAAAGTTTTTTTCTATCGACTGACTTCTCCCCCCTACCTATCTTTCCGATCTGTACAGGTATCCCCCAAAATTCCCGAGGGTTGGGGTCAAAAAGGGCCCCTGGATGTTGAAAAATTTTGGGGAAAAATTTTGGGGCCCCCCAAAATATTGTAGGGAAATATAATAAATACTGCTTCCCCTTTAAATTTTTGAAACCCTTTAAAAACTTTAAAAAACATATAAACTTAAAAAAAAATGTACTATATCATGTTATTTTGACATGAGCTGGGTGTGGAGGGGGGCCTGTAATAGATAATTATACAATAAGTATTTTATAGTGTTTGTGAAGTGTCTGGGGGGAAAAAAATTACTGACACATCTTCTTCTCCCTCTTTTAGCTCCGCCCACTTTTTTGATGCCAAATGTTGAATTAAATATGTATACATTGAACAAAAAAAGAAACTCCAACTTCATAACTTTTTTTTAAAATTTTAAACCAAATTCGAAAACAATAAAAAAAAAAAAAAAAACACAACAGTTAAACCAAAAAAATACATTAAATTCACCATCTAACATTTTTTACAAAGTGGGAGGGCTTTTGGGGGGAGGGGGGGCAGTAACATTCAGTGTCTGGTAGTCGTCATGGGTTTTTGGATGTTTTTAATAATAATAATAATAATAATAATAATTAAAATAAAAAAAATTTTTATTTT
>WNWK01048056.1:0-13694 GCA_009830355.1 Cherax destructor
ACACACACACAACAATCACTACAACACCACAACAACACACACACTACTACACACACACAACACACCACACACACACACCAACAAACACACACAACAACAACAATACTAAAGATGAGCTTGGGATGAGCTCAATGAGGCGTTAGATATGGAGAAGCCTATGCCATGTCCCCTACACCAGTGGAACTGACTGCTGGCCCTCACGGCACTGGGGCGTTCAAAAAGGCAGGCCTACTGATTGGCCAATGCCAGATCACATGGCAGAGAGTTGGCACTACGTGAACAGCAATGGCTTACCTTAGAAAACAGCGACACAACAGTCACTACTAACACCATCACCACTAACAAACACACACAACAGTCACTACTAACACCATCACCACTAACAAACACACACAACAGTCACTACTAACACCATCACCACTAACAAACACACACAACAGTCACTACTAACACCATCACCACTAACAAACACACACAACAGTCACTACTAACACCATCACCACTAACAAACACACACAACAGTCACTACTAACACCATCACCACTAACAAACACACACAACAGTCACTACTAACACCATCACCACTAACAAACACACACAACAGTCACTACTAACACTATCACCACTAACAAACACACACAACAGTCACTACTAACACCATCACCACTAACAAACACACACAACAGTCACTACTAACACCATCACCACTAACAAACACACACAACAGTCACTAATAACACCATCACCACTAACAAACACACACAACAGTCACTACTAACACCATCACCACTAACAAACACACACAACAGTCACTACTAACACCATCACCACTAACAAACACACACAACAGTCACTACTAACACCATCACCATTAACAAACACACACAACAGTCACTACTAACACCATCATTACTAACAAACACACACAACAGTCACTACTAACACCATCACCACTAACAAACACACACAACAGTCACTACTAACACCATCACCACTAACAAACACACACAACAGTCACTACTAACACCATCACCACTAACAAACACACACAACAGTCACTACTAACACCATCACCACTAACAAACACACACAACAGTCACTACTAACACCATCACCACTAACAAACACACACAACAGTCACTACTAACACCATCACCACTAACAAACACACACAACAGTCACTACTAACACCATCACCACTAACAAACACACACAACAGTCACTACTAACACCATCACCACTAACAAACACACACAACAGTCACTACTAACACCATCACCACTAACAAACACACACAACAGTCACTACTACATCACCAATAACACACTACACACACACACACACACACAGATGGGACAATGTTCCAGAGATGGGACACAGCAACAAGGGGACACAGTTGGAAGTTGAAGACTCAGATGAATCACAGGGATGTTAGGAAGTATTTCTTCAATCACAGAGTAGTCGGGAAGTGGAATAGTCTGGAAAGTGATGTAGTGGAGGCAGGATCCATACATAGCTTTAGGAAGAGGTGTGATAAAGCTCATGGAGCAGGAAGAGTGACCTAGTAGCGACACAGCTCCTAGCGGAACCAGGAGCTGTGAATCGACCCCCTGAAACCACAACTAGGTGAGTACAACTAGGTGAGAACACACACACAAACACACAAACAGAGGTATGATAAGGCATATGGAGCAGAGAGAGAGAGAGAGTGACCTAGTAGCGACAAGTGAAGAGGCGATTCCATTAGCTGTGACTCGACCCCTGCAACCACAATTAGGCTAGTCCATTTAGGTGAGTACATACACACACACGCACGCACGCGCATACACACACAACAGTGACACAGACACACACACACACACACACACACACACACACACACACACACACAAACACAGTTGGAAGTTGAAGTCTCAGATGAGTCAAAGAAATGTTAGGAAGTATTTCTTTAGTCACAGAGTTGTCAGTAAGTGTAATAGTCTGGCTAGTGACGAAGTGGAGGCAGGAACCATACATAGTTTTAAGATGAGGTATGATAAAGCTCATGGAGCAGAGAGAGAGAGGACCCAGTAGCGATCAGGGAAGAGGTGGTGCCAGGAGCTATAAATCGACCCTGCAATCACAAATAGGCGAGTACAAATAGGTGAATACACACATACACACACGCACACACCGCACACCACACAAACCCCACTTACCCCACCCACACACACACACACACAGTGTGTGTGTGTGCCCACATGGCCAGGGAAAATCTACTGGTTGTGAGTGACTTTAATCACAGGGAAATTAACTGGGAAAACCTGGAGCCATACGGAGGCCCAGAAACGTGGAGGGCTAAGATGATCGAGGTGGTACTGAAAAAACCGCATATATCAACACATTAGGGACACTAAGAGAGAGAGAGAGGAGCGGACGATCCAGCAACATAGGACCTTGTATTCACCTTGAGTAGTTCAGATATTAAGGACATCACATATGATAGGCAACTCTGAGCTTGTGATCATGCGGTCTTGAGCTTCGAATACATAGCAGAGCTTCACGTGGAGAGGGAAGCAGGAAGGGCAGGGAGAATGAAGCAAAACTACAAAAGAGGCTGACTACACAGGCATGAGGAAGTTCCTGCATGAGGTTCAGTGGGAAAGAGTATTGGCAGGAAAATCAGTAAATGGTATGATAGAATATGTGTAACAATATGCAAGGAAGCAGAGGAGAGGTTCGTACCCAAGGGCAACAGAAATAATGAGAAGGTCAAGACGAGGCCTTGGTTACCCAAAGGTGTAGTGAGGCCAAAGTTATGCACAGATAAGGATAGAGGCCCAGCGACAATACTAAAATGACATTGCAGTGAAAGCCAAGTCAGACCCGAAGCTGTTGTACAGTCGCATCAGGAGGAAAACAACAGCTAAGGACTGGGAATCAGTCTGAGGAAGGAAGGAGGTGAGATCACAATAAATGACTGAGAAGTGTGTGAAGACCTCAACAAGATGTTTATAGAAGTATTTACAGTGGATACAGAAAGGACTCCAGAAGCCGGAGTGATGGGGTACACCATTAAGTGATGGGCACAATACGTGTCTATGTGAACTAGATACCTCAAAGGCGATGGGGTCAGACAACATCTCTCCATTGGTCTTGAGAGAGGGAGCAGAGGTGCTCTGTGTACCACTAACAACAGTCTCTAACACATCTATCGAAACAGGGCGACTACCTGACGTGTGGAAAACAGGAAATGCAGTCCCAGTTTTTAAGAAAGGAGACAGACACGCAGCAATAATTAAACTACTGACCGGTGTCACTGACATGTATAGTACGAAAACTCATGGAGAAGATTATCAGGAGAAGAGTGGTGGAGCACCTGGAAAGGAATTACCTTATTCACGACAACCAGAACAGTTTCAGGGAAGGAAAATCCTGTGTCACGAACCTACTGGAATTCTACGACAAGATGACAGCAGGAAGGCAAGAGAGAGAGGGGTAGGTCGACTGCGTTTTCCTGGACTGTAAAAAGGCTTTTGATGCAGTTCCACACAAGAGATTAGTGAAAAAGTTGGAGAACCAGGCAGGTATACCAGGGAAGGCACTGCAATGGATCAGGGAATACCTGACAGGGAGGCAACAGCAAGGTTTCAGAGTGGGCGCCTGTGAGGAGCAGGGTTCCTCTGGGGGTCAGTCCTAGGACCGGTGCTGTTTTTGGTATATATGAAAGACATGAGGATAGTCTCAGAAGTGTTCCTGTTTGCAGACAATGTGAAGCTAATGAAGAGAATTCAGTCGGATGAGGATCAGGCAGGACTACAAAGGGATCTGGATAGGCTAAAGCCTGGTCCAGCAACTGGCTCCTAGAGTTTAACCCCACCAAGTGCAAAGTCAGGAAGATCGGAGAAGGGCAAAGAAGACCGTAAAACAAAGTACAGTTTAGAGGGCCAAAGACTGCAAACCTCACTCAAGAAAAGGGTCTTGGGGTGAGTATAATACCGAGCACATCTCTTGAAGCACATATCAAACAAATAACTGCTGCAGCATTTCGGCGATTAGAAACATGAGAATAGAGTTCTGGCACCTCAGTAAGAAATCATTCAGGACTCTGTATACAGTGTACGTCAGGCCCATATTGGAGTATGTAGCACCAGTCTGGGACTCACACCTAGTCAAGGACGTCAAGAAATTAGAGAAAGTGCAAAGGTTTGCCACGAGACTAGTCCCGGAGTTAAGGGTCATGTCCTACGAGGAGAGGTTAAGCGAAAACCACCAAACTACACTGGAGGACAGGAGAGAAAGGGGGACATGATAACAACATAGGAATTGACAAGGTGGACAGAGACAGGATGTTCCAGAGATGGGACACAGCGACAAGGGGTCACATTGGAAGTTGAAAACTCAGATGAGTCACATGGATATTATTAAGTATTTCTTCAGTCATGGAGTTGTCAGGAAGTGGAATAGTCTAGAAAGGCGTAGTGGGCAGGATCTATATATAGCTTTAAGAAGAGGTACGACAAGGCTCAAGGAGTAGGGAGAGAGTGGACCTAGTAGCGACCAGTGAAAGGGCCGGGCCAGGAGCTATGAATCGACCCCTGCAACAACAATTAGGTGAGCACAATTAGGTGAGTACACACACACACACTCACACATGATAACTAACACACACACACACACACACACACACACACACACACACACACACACACACACACACACACACACACACACACACACAAACAAGGCATCATTCACGACATTTTTAAGAACTTGAAGACGTCCCTAAGTATAGGAAAATGACAGAAAAACACTAATTATCATGGCCACGTGGTGTTCAAATGTGAGCCAGCTCTATGACACTCACTCTCTTACACATCCTCTTCCACTCTCTGTAACTTTTTTGTTTCTCCTCATTTCCTGTCTGTACTTCTTCGATATTCACTGGTGTCCGTATCTTACGGTGTCCCGTAGCTTGATTGTTAGCGCACCAGACCACATTGAGGTCGGTGGTTCGATAACCGGTACGGGTGGAAAAATTAGGACGTGTTTCCTTAAGACACCTACTGTCCATGTTCACCTAGCATTAAAATTAGAACCCTGGGTGTTAGTCGACTGGTGTGGGTCGCATTTCGGGACAAAATTGACCTAATTTGCCCGAAACTCTACATAATAAGGAGTTTTCATTATATTCCATTGATGTCTGCTGGACTGTATACCTTGTACATGTACTTGTAGAAATAAAGATTATTATTATTATTATTCTTTAATAATAATAATAAAAAATTTAAAAATAATAATAATAATAATAATAATAATAATAATAATAATAATAAAAATTATTATTATTATTTTTTTTTTTTATTATTATAATTATTATTATTATTATTAGTTTTATTATTATTATTATTATTATTATTATTATTATTATTATTATTATTATTATTATTATTATTATTATTATTATTATTATTATTATTATTATTATTATTATTATTGATAGAAACCAGGTCTGAAAAAAACCTGTGATTAGGGACAGAGGGTCGAGCTACCAGACATTGTACTTGGTTAGCTTTAAGTTTTCAGTCCTCTATGAAATACACAAAGAAACAGCGGTCATTGCTCTGTGTCGGTATTTATTTTCGTTTCACTGAACATTTGGGGTCCAGTTTCTTTTCACTTTCCTATTGTCACGACTCGAAGTTTATCTTCGCTTTCTTTTGCCTCCTGCACAACTGTCAACCCCTTCCTTTTTTCGAGACTTTTTATTTTTTTTTTTTTTTCCCCCTCCCCCCGAGGGTGGGCCGCCGATTTTGGGCAACCCCGGGGGCCCCCGCCCCCCCCTTTAAAAAATTTACCAAAATTACCCCTCCTTATTTATTCCCCCAATTTTTTTTTACCTTTCCCCCTTTATTTTTTTAAATAAATTTTTATATATATATATATATATATATTTTACCAAAAATTTTTATTTAAAATGGGAAAAGATTTAAGAGATACATTGTTTATATAAAATGGCAAACAGTACGAGGGGTTTAAAATCATGTTTGTAAATAACATGTTTGTCACATTTAATGAAAAACTATCCAGCTCCTCCGGCTGGGGCCGCCCGAATACAGGGGATTACTGGTCTATTTTTTTTTGGCTGTTATTTGGGCAGTGGGTAAGGGGGGCAGAGATAAGGCCGATGACTGACTATTTTTTAAGGCAAAGGTTGGTAACGGGGAAGACGGGGGGGGGGGGGCCACAAAGGGGAGATCCTGGTTCAGTGGGTGGCCTCAAGGGGGAAAAGCATGGCCCCGGGCCGTAGGCCCATAGGGGGCACCATAGTGGGGCATTTGAAAGAGCCTCGGATGGCTGTTTTTTATTACCCCTGAAACAGCTGAGTCGCTGGAACAGCAGCTGCCCTGGGATCCCAGTTACCCTGTTGAGTCTTTTGCCCAGCTCCTTGAGGAATTTATCCCCTTTTCCCATGGCCAAGGGTTCTGAGCCTATGGGGCAAACATTAATGATGGGGTTCTCCATATTTTCTATTTTGGGACTCCTGAAATGGACTGCCCTCCCTTTCCTCCCGGTGTATTGGGGATAGGTATCAGCCAAGGTAGATGCACATGTGTAGTCCCACACCACCTGTTTGCCGTCTGTCCAGGCTTGAAGGGTGATACCATCTGGCGCTTTTGGCTGCCATCAGATCTGCATAGTTGGGGGGGCTCCTTATTGGGATCCGGCTGTTGTGAGGCTCCTCTTGATAATGTTATTAACCTCTTCATATCTTGCAATCTTTCCCTCGGTTTACGAGGGGAAAAAACCCAAAGCTATTCTTCCCGAATAGGGAACAAAATTTTGTTGATTAATTTAAAAAAACCATTCCAAACCGAACGATAAAAATATATTTCCTTGTGTTTGTTTATTATTAAATAATTGTAAACTTATATAAAAAATATTTAGTTGGTTTTGGGTAAATTTAAAATTTCCTTGTTATAATAAGGTTAGGTAAGTTTTTAAGGGGGCTTTTGGAACAAAATTATTAATTTTACATTAACATAAATGAAAATAAATATATCTTTAAATGTATAAGAGAAATTTTAGAAGGTACATAATTTTTAAAAGAGTGCTTGCTAATAGACCAGTTTTACCTATTTAGCACGATATATATATATATATATATATATATATATATATATATATATATATATATATATATATATATATATATATATATTTTTTTTTTTTTTTGTCGTGCCGATTAGGAAAAACTTGGGATTCAAATAGCAACGCTCATCTTGCCATATAAGACAAGCGAAAATTTGTGTATCAAAAATTTTCCCAAAGATCTTTGAAGCTAACGAAAAAATATATTTCATTGTGTTTGTTTATTATTAAATTTTGTAAACGTATCTAAAATATATTTAGTTGGGTTAGGCTAAATTAAATTGCGCTTGTTATAATAAGGTTATGTAATTTTTGTAAGTTTCTCTTGGTACAAAATTATAAATTCTTACATTAACATAACTAAAAAAAATATATCTTTAAACGTATAAGAAAATTTTAAAAGAATTTTTTTAGATGAGTTCTTGCAAATTGCCCAGTTTACCTAACCCAGACATATATATATATATATATATATATATATATATATATATATATATATATATATATATATATATATATATATATATATATATATATATATATATATATATATTTTTGTCGTGCCTAATAGAAACTGGTAAATTAAATTTTAAATTAAGCCCTTTCTAAAATTTTCTCTTATACAAAAAATAATTGGACCCCACAACACATTTTCCGCCTAAAGAGACCACACAATGTACATGTCACCTTATCTATTCAGTCATCGATCCTACAAACAACATGGCCTAGCGAACTAGGCAGTGGCAGGAGGAAGCTAAAATTATTCCTTAGCATACCACTGCTACGACTGTCCTCACAACAAAAAACAATCCCAGTTCGCTAGGCTCATGTTGTTGTAGGATTATTATGGATGGTGACATGTACAGGGGGGTTTCTAGGGGGCAATGGTCGTGGGAATCCAGCCTGCCCGGTTTTGGGAAATGATTCGAAACCACTTGTTTGTGGTTTTTATTGATGTATATATATCCTTAAAATAGCGCATCCGTAGAACTGAATGTTGTACTCGCTACCCAAAAGGGCATACGGTGGTGTGCACGCCTTTAAGCTAATTTCATTCAACTCCTTGTGGTGTACTAACTCAACAAGCAGTATATTATATTACTGTAACCACGAACGAGTCTAATGGTTTAAGGCGTCATGTGTTTTCGCTCACAATGAGGCGGGCCATAGCAGCATGGGTTTAGCTCCTTGGCTAGTGCAATGTTGTTATTGATCAATCCACTCGTTTGTGGGTATAATATATATATATAAAAAGGATGGGGTCCACCTCTGGAGTAAATTGTAGGACCCATAGCCTCAAAATTGGATAAAAAGACTTCAGGAAGAATATTTGGATTTCTTAATGAAGTCATTTGAATTCCACTTCACCTACCACCCCATCTTTTATTCTTTTTTTACCAATAGGTATATTTTATTACATAATATGGTACAAAGTTTTAAAGAGATACATTGTTGATATAAAGATGGCATATACAGTACATGAGGTATGAGAGATACATCTCTAGTACATATTGTTATTTGTTTGTCACTGATTACAATGCAAAAATTTCATCCAGCTCCTCAGGCTGGGGCACATCCCCAAAATACAGCAGGTAACCCCTCTGAACAGCAGCACTCAGTCATTGGAGTCGCTCGGTCTGAGACCAGGCCTCGTTGTGGATCAGGGTCTGATCAACCAGGCTGTTACTGCTTGCTGAATGCAAACAGATGTCAGTAGTAGTTCAGTAGTAGTAATCTTACCATCCGTTATTGAGTCACAAGCCTCACGTGATCACTGTCATTACTAGTCTTCCTGCTGACCAAGCTATGTCAAGGTCACCCTTTGAATGCTGTGGCGCCCCCCCTCACTAGCCCCAGTTCAAGTCAAGGGGTAGAGATGAAACAGGCAAGGCGACACAGGCTCTGAGTGCTCTCCATATATATTCACTAATATATCTTACCAAGCCATGATTGTGTTTATTCCAAATCACACTCGCCCACTATGATAAATTGGTGCCAGCCGTGGCGTTGAATTTGATATTTACGCGGTTTTAAAGCTCTCATCAGGTCTTTGTCAGTGCCATCGGCGTCCCCCAGAACCGACCACCACTCCCCTACCCCCCGGGGGGCGCCGCCTGCAGAGCCAGTTTGTACAGCCTCTCTCAAGCCTCCTGGCTTATAATTGCAATCCTCTGAAGAGTTGATCGGGGTTTTTACAATTAAGCCAGCCAGTTAAGCCAGTCTGGGGAAGCCTCAGTATCCGTTTCCCCCGGCTCCTCTAACTGAGTTGCTTAAAAAAGATGCTCATTCGTTTGGACCTTCCGTAAAGAAAGAGCATTTCAAACTCTCAAAAAAAAAGCTAACCTCTGCCCCAATTTTGAAATTTCCAGATTTTCTAAGCCTTTCTACCTATCAACTGATGCTAATTCAATTGGCATAGGTGCGTCTAGCACAAAAGCCGGAGAAGTACAATGCAGTTGCATTTTGCCGAGCCCTTAAAAGGCTGAATGTTTATACATAACTGAGCAAAAGCCTTATGATAGTATGGTCTTTAAATCACTTCCGACTTATCAGTGCTCTGACATGTCTTGACAGACCACCATGCCCCCATTTTTATTCCAGAATAAACGACCTACTGGAAGACTAGCCAGATGGCCCTTGATACCCAAGAGTTAAACACCACCTTTGAACATTTACCTGGCAAGTCAAATATAGTTGAAGATCTTTATCCAACATGTTAGTATAGAAACTGCAGATCCTCCATTTAGTGCTGAGGATGTAAAGAATGCTCAAAGAACAGATCCCATGTGGTCTGGTGTGATTTGATTCCTCTCCGGAAGATCTTATTCACTCTGAAGCCCCAGTCCCCATCAGTGTTTTTTCATGGACCAAGAATTACTGTATCAAACCCGCTAGCTGGGTACCCCTAGTAAAAGGGGTATACCAGTTAGTAATTCCACAGTCACTAGTGAATGTAGCCTTCATAGTTCCGATGTACCAGGTGTTGCCCCCGGGTGGATTGTTCTGTAAAACAAGCCAGATTGAAATCTTTTGGCCTCGTATGGAAATGATATTACATAGAATGTTAAAAATGTAGTGTCTGCATGCACAAAAAGGCAATGTTACTGGTCCAACCCAATCCGGTGTATCCACTCAGCGACCATGGGAAAGAGTTGCGCTAGATCTGTTAACTAATTTCCAATGTTTCCCCCGGGGCCCAAAAACATCTGTGTGTTATGGTAGATCATTTCAAGATATTGTGAATTAGTTCCTATTGCAGATAAGACTGCCGAGACAGTAGTTTAAAGAATAGCTTTTAAAAGAATAAATAATCTCAAACAACAATTATGCCCCTGGTAACGAAAATGGAGGTAATTCTGTAATGAGATTCTTGAAAATTTTTTACTTTTAAATATCTCTAAATCGACCCTAGTTCTTCACCTCTTGCCAGTAATGGTTTAGCAAAATGACTAATAACAAAGTACTCGATGTCAGAGCCCCTATCAATCCCAATAGTGCAACCCGGGATGAAGTTATACCTGATGTTCAGTGTCAAAAATTCTCCTTTGCTTAATAGGTTACACCCCATTTCGTTGTATGGTGTCGATGCGTTTTCCTTATGAGTTGTTATATTCTAATCCAAACCCAAATTACAATCCTGATGATTTCATAACTCTCCAACCAAGTTCAAAGTGTTTTTTGAAAGGGTCGGGAAAAACCCTTTAAATCAACAACAGAATTTACTAAGTCACTAACACTGGAGCAAAACCGACCAAAATTAAAAAAAGGTTCGGGTTATCATAACTTTAACAAAACATCTGCAATGCCTAACTCGATCAAAGTTTGTTTGTCCTTATCAGTAGTTGAACATATTAATGGAACTAAGTAAAGGTTAAAAAATCAATATGGGTCAGTAAAAGAATCACATTTAGATCATATGAAGTTAGTATGCGATGGGACGAGGTCCCCGACAACCAGACAAGTGAGGCGACTCACAATCCTCCTGATGCACCCCCTACCTCTAATGTCAGTCAACAAACAACCTGAATGTGTTATTCCCTACGTATCGACAAGTATTGGAAATCCTCAATATCATTTGTAAATACCAATTCAGATCTTCCTCAACCACAAATTGAGTTACCCATTGCAACAGAGTTTGATCCTTCCAGAGATGTAGTCATTCTGCATATGTCAATCTCATCCTAGCAGAGTTGGGGGTTAAATGTAAATAACCTGTATAGATGTATAATATAGTTTAAATTGTATTTCAACTGTGTGTTACAATATCAACTTATATTATTCAAAATTTTTTTTTTGTGTTCCGTTCTCTCCAATTCTGAGATTTAACAGTAAGATTTAGTGCACCCAATCTGCCTTGTCTTTAATCACTTCCTTCTTTTAAATATATTTCCTCCAGAATCGTAGATCACATGAATAAGATTGATCAATAAATTTTTTATCTCTTTTTTATTCCACCGTTGAACCTATTAATTCCTATGAATTGTGATATATCATACCTTTTGCATTCTTAAGATCCATTATATTAATTTCCATCCTGATAATATCTTTTGTATGTTTTAATGTTCAGCTGTTGCTTACTTTGACTTTTATAGAATCAGCCCAGGCCCGTACCCTGTCGCCTCTAGTTTGTATTAGCTGTTGGGACGCCATCGTAACGGGCCCGAGTTGTCAGTAGTAGTTCAAGTAGTAACCCCAACCCACCGTTAGTGAGTCAGAAGCCTCACGTGATTTGCCGTTACTATTCTTCCTGCTGACCAAGCCTGTAAAAAGTCACCCTTTGAATGCGGGAGTGCCTCGTTCCGCCCCAGTTCAAGTCAAAGAGGGGAAGAGGAAACAGGCAAGGTGACACAGGCTCTGAGTGCCCCCCATATATCCACTAACATAAGTTACTAAGCCAAACTATGATTTGTTTACTCAAATCTACCTCTGATCCAACCTGCTTTTAAAAACCCAAACCGACTGGTCAGGTACTGACTTTGGGTTTTTCCCATGCCTTCTTGAAAAGCCGGGGGTCTTTGGTAATCCCCCCATGTATGCTAGGAGGCAGGTGAACAGTCTTGGTCCCCAGACACTTATTTTGCTGTCTCTCAGTGGACTTACCCCTTTTTTTCATTGGGAAATGTTGCATCTCCTGCCGTGTTTTTTTTTTCGTAGGGAGTGATTTTCGTGTGTAAGTTTTACTAATCCCTAAAGGGTTTTCCCAATTATATTATCATGTATCTCTCTGCCTGCATTCCGGGGAATACAAATCAATTGACTTCAACCGTTAACAGTAATTTGGTCCTTATTGTACTCATGTTTGCCATGAAAGTTCTTTGTGCACTCTCCCGGTTAGCAATTTCGCCTGCCTTGAAAGGGGGGGTTATGTACGCAGTATTCCAGCCTAGAAAAAAGGGATTTGAAAGTATCATCATTGGCTTGGCATCCCCAGTTTTGAGGGTTTTCATTATCCCTCCTCCCTTTTCCCAGCAGATGCGGTAGATACATTTTGTGGTCTTGAAAAGGGGAGATCCTCTGACATTATCACTCCCATGTCCTTCATTACTTTTTTGCTTTGTTGCATGGTTAAAATTTGTTGTATACCCTTTTTTTTTTTTTTTTATATATATATATATATATATATATATATATATATATATATATATATATGGGCTAATAACCCCCCTCCTGTACACATTTACTAAAAAAAAGAATAAGTAAAGCTTTATAAAACTGGGATGTTTGAATGTGCGTAGATGTAGTGCGGATGATAAGAAAAAGATGATTGCTGATGTTATGAATGAAAAAAGTTGGATTCCTGGCCCTGCGAAACAAAGCTGAAGGGGGGAGGCGAGTTTCAGTGGGGAGAAAAAAATGGGATTAAGTCAGGGTATCTGGGGAGTTAGAGCTAAAGGAAGGGGGGAAAAAATGTTGAAGGATCAGTTATGGAAGGAAAGAGGGAATATAAATGTGTAAATTCAAGGTTTGTGGTTAAAATAAATCGGATGCGAAAAATGGGTCATAATAAGCGTGTATGCACCTGGAAAGAGAGGAGTGTAGAGGGAGAGAGAGATTTTGGGAGATGTTATGCGAATGTATAGGAACTTTTGAACCAAGTGGGGAGTAATTGTGGTAGGGGACCTAAATGCTAAAGTAGGAGAAACATGTAAAAGGGTGTGGTAGGTAAGTTTGGGGGGCCAGGTGTAAATGATAATGGGAGCCCTTTGTTGAACTTTGTATAGAAAAGGGGGTTTTGTTATAGGTAACACATATTTTAAGAAAAAAAGGATAAATAAGTATACAAATATGATGTAGGGCGAAATGACAGTAGTTTGTTGGACTATGTATTGGTAGATAAAAAACTGTTTGGGAGACTTTAGGATTCATGTTTATAGAGGGGGGACAGATATATCAGATCACTTTTTTGTTATGTACAGTGGGAGTAAAAGGTAGATGGGATACAAGGAAAAAAAGCAGTAAGTAAAAAAGAGGGGGAAGGAAAACTAAAAAAAAGGCAGTTAGGGTAAAAATAAACAACTATTGGAGGATAGATGGGCTGGGGGAGTGTAGGCAATGGGTCAGAC
>WNWK01048057.1:0-13694 GCA_009830355.1 Cherax destructor
TAACCACACAATAGAGCAAAAAACTAATCTCAAAGACCTGGGAGTGATCATGTAGGGGACCCACCCCCAAAACCATAACAAAGTAAATTGCATCTGCTAAAAAATACAGGATGGTTTGAGAACCTTAAAAACCAGGGATGCAAGCCCTGTTGACCTTACAGACGCCTTCGGGAAAAATTTTGGCACCCCACCTTTCAAGGCGGGTGAAACTGACCAAAATTGCGAAAACCTTCACCGCTGCAAAGTGCGATCCCCTCAACTCGGGGAATGCAAAGCCAAAACCTGACTTTAAAGGGGGGGAGAGATACATTTATACCCAAAATTCTGAGGCTTAGTACCAAACTTGCACAAAAAATCCTCCAAAACAAAAACGGCAGGCGATGAAACCCCCCCCAAGAAAGCAGGGGTGCCACAGCACTTTGGGGGACAACACAATAAGTATCGGGGAAGATTGTTCAATTTCCTCCCAGCATACATGGGGGATTAAACAAACCCCCCCTTTTTCAAGCAGGCACTGGACGGCACCAAGCGGACCGACCAGCCAGGCTGTGGTTCGTACGTTGGACTGCGTGCGCCGCAGAAACCCTGGTTGATGGTACTGGCCCCAACAGGGGGCCTGGTCACAGACGGGCCGCGGGCGTTACCCCTGAATTCTCTCCAGGTAGACTCCAGGTAGATACAGTGAAACAGGGCAGGAAAGGGGGAGATATTGGATATCAAGAGGGGGGGATTACAGTAGGTCAGGGAACAGCGGGCAGGGGATAGTGGGGTAGGGGTGAAAGGGAGGGAAATGTGCTAGGGCATCAAGAGTTTGTTCATTCAGTTGTTGTAAAAAAGTCGTGAGGGGGTCTGGGTTAAAAGGAGGGTCAACAGAAGGGAATAAATTAAGGCACTAGAGCGTGGGAAGAGGAAATTTTGCTCCGTTTATATGGACAGTCCCAAAGAATATGGGTGAAACGGGAAACCCGATAATTTCCCCGAGTGGAACGGGCACCTTTTTTTGAGATACCTGTGAGTAAACGAGTGTGCCCGATAAGATGGGTTAGAGTATTTTCAACCTCGACGTGCAAAAAATGGCCCGAAACCTTGGGACTCGGGTTTTAAACCCCTTTTGGTTCTTTCTAACTTTTACTGCTTTGGCCAGGGTCGGTGCCTTACTTGTAGCGTAAATTCTGCACCTTCAAATCTAGCGAAAGCTGGTGGGCCCACATAGAAAGAATGGGTCTGCGTGGTAGTATACAGTATAAAAAAGTTTTCCCCCAAAATGCATAAAAAGAAAAAACTAACCGTTTTTTTTGGGTTTAAACAACGACTTTTCATAATTTTCGGGTGGTATTTATTTATCTCCATGGGGAAAGGAAAAGAATTCTTCCTCCGTAAGCCATGCATGTTAAGAGGCGACTAAAATGCCGGGTGAAAGGGCAGAAACCCCCTTCTCCTGTATATTTACTAAATGAAAAAAGGAGAAACTTTCGTTTTTTTTTTGGGCCACCCTGCTTCGGTGGAAACGGCCGACGTGTTGAAGAAAGAAAAAAAATTTACGGTTGCATGTATTCTTGTTTTCTTGGTCTCATTTGATAGAATGGAAGATATGTTACAAAAATGGAGATGATTTTGTTTGGGTTTATGATAAAAAGTGCCTTGAAATTGAGCCAAAATGCGGAAATTTTAAAATTTTTTGCTGATGTTCAAGTAAACAAACCCGCCCCCGTCAATACAAGTAAATTTGGGTGAGTCTAATATTCTTTCATAAGTACTAAAAATGAATAAGAAAATTTTTAAAACGGGGATGTTTGAATGGGGTGGATGTAGTCGGATGATAAGAAAGAGATGTTCTGATGTTATGAATGAAAATTGGATGCCCTGGCCGCGAAACAAAGCTGGGGGGTAGGCGAGTTTCAGTGGGGAGAAATAAATGGGATTAATCAGGAGTATCTGAGAGAGTTAGAGCAAAGGGGGGGGGTGAATTGTTGAAGGCCCAGTTATGGAAGGAGAAGGGGGAAAAAATTTTAAATTCAAGGTTTTGGGGAGTAAAATAAGGGTCAGATCGAAAAGTGGGTTATAAAAAGGGAGGGCCCCTAGAAGAGAGGAGTGTAGGGAGAGAGAGAGATTTTGGGAGATGTTGGAATGTATAGGAACTTTTGAACCAAGTAAAGGGGTAATTGTAGTGGGCCCAAATGCCAAAGTGGGGAGCATGTAGAGAGTGTGTAGTAGGTAATTTGGGGGGCCCAGGTGTAAATGAAAATGGGAACCCGTTGAACTTTGTATAAAAAGGGGGTTTAGTTATAGGTAATACATATTTTAAGAAAAAGAGGATAAATAAGTATACAAGATATGATGTAGGGCTAATGACAGTAGTTTGTTGGACTATGTCTTGGTAGATAAAAGACTGTTGAGTAGACTTAAGGATGTACATGTTTATAGGGGGGCCACAGATATATAACCCTTTTTAGTTGTAGCTAAAGTGAGGAAAAAGGTAGATGGGATAAAAGGAAAATAGAAGCAGAAGAGAGGTAAAGGGTTTATAAACAACAGAGGAGGCAGTTAGGGTAAGATATAAACAAGTATTGGAGGATAGATGGGCTAGTGAGAGTGTAGGAATGGGGTCAAGATGTATGGAGTAGGTTAAAGAATGTAGTGTTGAGTGTTCAGCAGAAGTTTGTGGTTACAGGAAAGTGGGTGCGGGGGGGAAGAAGAGCGATTTGGAATGATGTTTAAAGGGGAAAAGGGAGAAAAGTTAGCATATGAGGGGTTTTTTACAAAGTAAAGTGATGAAAGGAGGAAAGTATATGAAAAAAAGAGAGGTTAAGAAGTGACGCAATTAAATAGAGAGCAAATGAGAGGGGGGTGAGATGTTATCAACAAATTTTGTTGAAAATAAGAAAACTTTTTGGAGTGAGATTAATAAGTTGGGGAAGCCTAGGGAACAAATGGATTTGACGTTAAAAATAGAAGAGGGGGTTATTAAAAAAGAGTTAGAGGTATCAGGAAGATGGAGAAATTTTGAGGAGTTGTTAAATGTTGGGACAGGGGGCTGTGATTTCGTGTATAGGGCAATGAGGGAAAAACATCTTGTAGGAGTGTGGAAGAGCCTTTTGGGGAGTGGGGGTTCGTGAGGCAGTGGGTAGAATGAAATGGGGGAAGGCAGCGGGATAAATGGGGAAAAAAGGGAGAAATGTTAAAAGCAGGCGGAGATATAGTTTTGGAGTGGTTGGGCATTTTTTAATACATGTATGGAAGGGGTAAGGTACCTAGGGGCTGGCAAGAGCGGGATTGTTCCTTTGTATAAAGGGAAAGGGGGCAAAAGAGAGTGCAAAAATTATAAGGGAAAAAGTCTGTTGAGTATACCAGGTAAAGGGATGGTAAGTTTTTTTGAAAGAATTAAGAGTAAGACGGAGAAGAATAGCAGATGAACAAGGTGGTTTGGAAAGGTAGGGGGTGTGTAGACCCAAATGTTTGCAGTAAAACATATAGGTGAACAGTATTTGGATAAGGGTAAAAAGGTTTTGTGGCATTTATGGATCTGGAAAAGACATTATAGGGGGGATAGGGGGGAATGTGGCAGATGTTGCAGGTGTATGGAATAGGAGGTAGGTTACTGAAAGCAGTGAAGAGCTTTTTTGAGGAATAGGCTCAGGTTAGAGTGTGTAGGGGGGAGGGGATTATTTCCCCGTAAAAGTGGGCCTTAGACAAAGGGTGTGTGATGTCATGGTTGTTCAATATATTTATAGATGGGGGGTTAAAAAAGTGAATAGGGTCTTGGCAAGAGGGTGGGGTTAAAAGACAAAAAATCAAATACAAAGTGGGAGTTTTCACAGTTGCTTTTTTCTGATGACACTGTGCTTTTGGGGATTCTGAAGAGAAATTTCAGAGGGTTTGGGGGATGAATTTGGTAAGGTATTAAAAGAAGAAAATTGAAAGTGAATATAGGAAAGAGTAAAGGGGATGAGGATAACAAAAAGATTGGTGACGAAAGATTGGATATCAGATTGGGGGAAAGTATGGAGGAGGTGAATGTATTCAGATATTTGGGGGTGGACATATCAGCAGATGAGTCATGAAGGATGAGGTGAATCATAGAATTGATGAGGGAAAAGGGTGGTGGTACTTGAGTCTGTGGAGACAAAAAACTTTGTCCATAAGTAAAAGGGAATGTATGAGGAGATAGTTATACCAACACTCTTATAGGGGTGAAGATGGGTGATGAATGCCAACAAAAAGAAGGCTGGAGGCAGTGGAGATGTCATGTCTGAGGTCAATGTTTGTTTTGAATATAATGCAGAGAATTTGGAGTTTGGAAATTAGGAGGGGCGGGATTCAAAACTATTATCCAGAGGGCTGAGGAGGGGTTGTTGAGGGGGTTCGGGCATGTAGAAGAATGGGGGGGAAAAGAAGGCCTGAGTGTATAAATCTGTAGTGGAGGGAAGGGGGGTAGGGGGGCCCTAGGAAAGGTTGGAGGGGGGGGGTAAAAAAGGTTTTGGGTGGGGGGCGGTTTCCCTCGAATGATGGGTGAATGATGATGAAAGTTTTTTTTTTTGGGTCACCCTGCCTTGGTGGGAATTGGCCAGGTTAAAAAAAAAAAAAAAAAAAAAATGCCCAATTTTTTTAATTTTTTTAAAAATGCAGTAGTCTGCATAACAGTAAATCTATTTTTTTTGAAAATAAAAATTCAAAATGGAAAGCAAGAGTAATATAAAAGGGGGCCCGGGGATGACTAATAAACAAAAAAATGTTATTTTGGTGCCAGGAATGTCTTGTTTATTCTGAACCCCATTTTGAAATTTGGGATTGTTTTAAATTTTTGGGAAAATTTGGGCCAAATTTCCAACTTCTGACCACTTGGGCATTTGAAATCAGTAAATGGGTGGTTTTTGTACCAGTTAAAAGAACAAATGGAGTTCTTGCGAAATAGTTATGATTTTAGTTGATTGGAACATTGGAATTGGCGGAAAATAGGGCTCAAAGTGCGTGAAATTGCCAATGCATATACTAGTATATCTTTGAGACTGCTAACTTCGGAGTATAGTTCCGTAAGTTTTCCATCAAATTTCATACTTTTGGTGTCATTACCATCGGGAAAAGATTCTATCATTTCAAAAGAATTTTTTTCTTTTAAATTTTTCGACCCTGAGAACGAGTTCAGGATCGGGGTCTCAACCCTGAAAGGGTTAATAGAATGTAATTTGTTATTTAGCAGATCAGACCAATGTTGTTGCCAATGGGTGCGGAGGTAGGTAGCAATTACAGCAAAATAGTCTGTGAATATAACACCTCTATATCAACTGGCACAACGAGCTAGAAATCTATACAGATACTAATGAATGTATTAATAATTTTCTAAAAATATCCAATACCTCTTATAACATGCATTGCCCTAAAACTAAACAGATCACAGCCAAGAGACTGAACGTCCTGGCTAACCCCCACCTCCCAAATTCATTAATAAAACGCACCTATATGAAAAACAGTACAGAATGGGACAAATAACCAAAACCCAAACAAAATGTTACTCGTCATTCTTAACCAGCCTGATAGGTCTAAAATTTGTATTATGAGAACAGATTACATAATTTAAAAATGTGATATGAAAAGACCGGGAAAACCCTTGTCTAAAATTTTAGGAATAAAAAGATACCCAAAAACAGAACAATCAAACTAACAAGACCAGATGAACCCCTACTCCCCCCCTTAAACAGCAAACAGACTCAATGTAAACTCCCCACGAAACATTTTTCCCAAAATATGTCAACCCGTTGAAAACTTGAAAGGAAATAAACTACAGGGGAAACCCCCATTTTGGGGGAAATCCTTTCCCAGGAGCTGGGCCCTAAACAAATGGCTGAAATCAAAGCATTATTTCCGAAAGAAATAATGAAACCAAAATCCTTTCCCACCCAAAAATATTGAAAAAAAAATTAAATTTTTTTTTTTAAAAATAAATACTATATTTTTACATACAAGAAACAATGAGAAATAAATATAAAGCACTAATTTTAATGGACAGATGAACATTTGAATCGACCTTTATTGAAGACTCTTGTTGGCATATGGACGGGCAGGAGAGTTTGTTTGGAGGCAGGACAAGATAGTCCATAATTGACACAATATCAACTCTGCAGCTTATTTATCTAACAATTCATCAATATGACATAATAAACAATATTAATTACATAGAAACAAAAACAGGGGACCCCTTTTTACGTAATTACAGTGACCCCCCGGTTCTCGTGATTAATCCGTTCCAGAGGGCAATGAACACCCAATATAAGAACTCCGAATCTTTTTTCCCATAAGAAATAATGGAAATAAAATTAACCGTTCCAGATCCCCAAAAAGTATTAAAAAAAAATTTTTTTTTAAAAATATACAGTGGACCCCCGAGTTTGTAAAACTTGACTCCTGAAGTTGTCAAGCGCCATTACCGCAATTTACCCCCTTTAAGGGAAAAATGTCACGTAGGTTGTCATTTCAGCCCCCCAAAAATACACTTACAAGCACTGACAAATTATCTTACAAAATTGTACGTTTTCCCGGGGTTTGCTGGGGTCCACTGTAGACTTTAAAATTTACACACAAAACAAAGAAATAAAGAAATAATAGTACAATAACATGTCACCTTTTATTAAAGAGTTGTTGATGTGGGAAGATGGGAGGGGGGGAGGGGACGGGGGTAGTATCAGTTTTTGGGAAGAAAACCCCCTTCCATTAACACTGCAGGTCCCAAGTTTTTTTCTGGGGTTACGGGCTTTTCTATTAATACCACTGGGACCGGGTTTGAGGTCACTGGAACTTTCTCTCAAAAAATCTGTCCAGGAGCTCGGTTTCTTTAACCCTTTCGGGGTTTGGGCCCGTTATCGGCTTACATCCCAGGGTTTTTGTACTAGCGCCTAAATTCTAGTGCACTCAAATAAACAGAAACAGACTGTTGGGCCCTAGATGTGAGAGAATGGGTCGGCGGTCAGTGTGAAAGTAAAAAAAATCTCCACACATTGTAATGGGGAAAAAAACTCTGACCATGTTTTGGTTTAAAACAGCGCTTTGCAGTTATTTTCGTATGGTATTTATGCTTGTTTCTTAGTCTCATTTGATAGAATGGATGAATACGTATTACAGAAATAGAGATAATTTTGACTGGTTTCACAATGACAATTACCTTGAAACTGAGCACAAATGCGAAAATGTTATTTTGCCGATGTTAAAGGGTAAACAAATCACCCCACGCCCAATCCCCATGAACTGGGTAGTGAATATTTTTGAAAGTCGTGAATTATTTATATCTTTTTTACAACGATCAGTTGTATACATAACATAAATCTTCTATTTTTGTGACAATAAAAATTAAAAGGGAAAAAAGGAAAACTAATGAAAAAAGGGGCCTGGGACGTGACTAATGAACAGAAAAAATTTTTTGAGTGCCAGGAATGTTTTCTCTTTTATTCTAACCCTATTTTAAAATTGGCATCTTTGTTTGTGAAATTGGCCAAATTGCCAACTTCTGACCACTTTGGGGAGTTGAAATCGATAAATTGGCTGTTTTTTTTGCTCAATTGATAGAACAAATGGAATTCTAGTGAAATGCTAAAATTTTTAGTGACTGAAACTTTGGGAATTTGCCAAAAAGGGGCTCAAAGGGGCAAAATCGCCAATGGTAAATGTCATCGATCCCCTAACTTTCCCAAAAGCATAATTCCGTTAGTTTTCGATCAAATTTCAAATTTTGGTGTCGTTATGATCGGAAAAGATTCTCTATCATTTCATAAAAAAAAAATTATTTATTTTCCAAAAATTTCAACCCTGAACGAGTTTGGGAGGGGCCTGGCGACCCCCAAAAGGGGTTTAAAAACATCCCTGAAATGGGACACCACATTGTCATTGTACATGTGGCCAACACAGCGTGCAACACTTGGTTAGGGTGATAATCATCCATAAACCTTGCACATCAGTCCATTTGGCACAGATCCCTAATCCTTGAAAAAGGCCCTTCTTCCATCTCTTTTCCTCCTCCTCCTCTAAACGATTTTCCTGAACTGTGGTTTGTTTTTGCTGTTGAAGCTCTTGCAGATCTTCAGTGGTTCCCTCTTTAGGACACAGTCGGGCCCAAATTTTCTCCAGGCAGAGTTCAAATTGGTAGTCACTCCCCCCCAAACCTACTTATAAGGTTTACACAATCAGGATAGGGAAATGATCTTTCCAAAAAAGTTTTAGGGTCATTTTTCATGTTAGGTAAATAAAACACTTTTGAAAAATTGTTTTGGTGAAATTTTTTTAAACAAATGACCTGCTGGTCCATGGGCTGGAGGGGGGGTGGTATTAGGGGCAAGAACTTCACTTTGATAAACAAAGTCCTCCCTTTCTCCCAACTGGAGGATGAAAAAGGCATTGTCCATTATCAGGAAATGGCAAATTTTTTTCCCGGAGATATTTCTTCACACTGAGGCCAAACTTTTCCCTAAAACCAGCCCAAAAAAAAATTTCCTATGACCCATCCCTTTTTTGTTAGATTTCCCCATCACACACAAATTAGACTTGGCGACACTGCATCTCTTAAACGCTCGGGGCAAAATGATACACCACTAAAGGTTTATTTTAAAATCCCCACTAAATTACCACACAACATCAGGTTAGCCTGTTTTTCAGGCTTGTGTCCGGGGAGTCCTTTTTCCTCCTGTGTAATGAAGGCCCCGTTTGGCATTTTTTTCCCAAAACAGGCCTGTTTCATCACAATTGAACACTTGTTGGGGTTGGTTGTTCAGCCTCTATGTACCCTTGAATTCATTCACGTAATTTTCAGCCGCATTTTTGTCAGAACGGGCTTTCACCATGCCTCACAACACTATCTATGCCCTACGCTTCTTAAATTGTCAAACCACCCTTTTGCTGGTTTTAAATTCTTTCACTTCCCTCGTTGCAGGCATTTTCTTGGAGATCATCATGCAACTGCCTTGTTTTTTCAGATACAGTCATCCCTGGGTTTTTCGATTTTAATCCGTTCCAGATGGATGGGCAAAACCAAAATGGCAAAAACCCAAAACTTTTTTCCCATAAAAAAAAAGGGAAATTAAATTAACCCGTTTAAAAACCCAGAAGTTTAAAAAAACTTTGGGGCCTTAAAGATAGATTTACATGCACAAATGAATGAACTGAATGTGGCACTTACCTTTTTGAAGACTGATGTTGCTGGATGGGAGAGGGGAAGGGGAGGGAAAAACCCCAATTTTTGGAAGGGGAATCCCCTCCAAAAGGGACTCTATCCAAGCCCTTATCTGGGGCCCTTTCCCCTGCATGCCTGCTACACTCCCCCCTGCCTGCTACCCCCCCCGTGCTTGCTACACTCCCCCCCTGCCTGCTTCCCTGCCATGCCCCCCCCTACATACATGCCCCCCCTGCATCCTGCACCCCCCATACCTGTTACACCCCCTGCCCTCACCCCCTCATACATGCTCACCCCCTGCATACCTGCTCACTCCTGAAACATGCTATACCCCCTGCATACATGCTCACTCCTGCATACCTGCTACACTCCCTGCCCCTGTTAACCCTCCATGCACACTCCCTGCATACATGCTACACCCCCTATCCCTGCTACACCCCCTGCATCTGCTACACCCCCTGCATCCTGAAATCCCCTCATGCTCACTCCCTGCAACTGTTACACTCCCTGCATCTGTACACCCCCTGCATCTTTTTACTCCCTGCATCTGCTACCCCCCTGCATCCTGCTACACTCCTCCATCTGCTCATTTTCCTTTCATAAATTTTTTCTTTTTTCTTTCACTTTTCCCCCCCTTTTTAAAAAAACGGGTTTTTTCTTTGGGCCCGGGGTTTTTTTAAAGCCACACTAATCAACCCAAAAACAATGAATTTTAATAAATGTTTTGTATAAACTCCTGGGGTGATGTTCCCCAACGTAAACAATCTAGACTGCGTGACAATGTGCGTGGGGGGCGGGCCTCAGCCTTTTTTTTTGGGGGCAGGGGGACAGGTCCCATACGGTGGGCTAAAACAAGGCGAAACTAAGACAAATTTTCCCCGAAAAAAGTCGGGAAAAAAAAAATCGCGCTGGGACAAGCGAAAACCAAGGGAAAATTTTTTTGCCTGCGTAAACAATCTCCTATATGTTCTCGTTTATCCACTCCCCAAAATTTCCTCTTCTTCCAGCACTTGAGATCTCTGTTTTGTGACCATACTTGCACCCATCCCAACAGCGCCCCGATTTTTTTCTCTTGGCCACAGTGGAAGAGATGGTTGAATGGGCTTTGCCTAGAGCCTGGCCAGCTCAGCCAAACGAACCCCACTTTCATATTTTGCAATGATCTCCTTCAATTCTCCATATTTCTGACATTCTTTACCACAGGCTTGGCATGGAGCTTTTTTTCCCCCGAGCTTATTTGCAGTTACAAACACTAAAAAAGTGGAATAATGACAATATATCTGATATGAATGCGGGGGGGATGGGTGGTGGTCGCCCGGGAAAAAGCAACTGACGCGAATGGAGTGCCGTGACTGCTCAGGCCCGCGTCGGGGTGGGGCAAATTAACTCCGGCGGATTCGTTTAAAACTGAGCCAAAATTTTGTGAAAAGTTCGAACACCCATTTTAGAAATCCGGGGAAAAAAACCGGGGTTGACGTAATCTGTTCCAAGGGGGCTATAAAAGAATACAGGGGCCCCCGGGTTTAAAGGCCCTAACCCTTCCAGGAGCTGGCCTTTGAAATGGCCTTTAAAAATAATATTCCCCAATTAATTTAATTAAAATTTAACCGTTTCCCGACAAAAATATTCCTTTTTTTTTTTTAAAAATTAAACAGTATTACATACCTTTTTGAAGACTAATGCCTTTGGAAGATAGGGGGGGTTAGTTTTGAAGGGAACCCCCCCATAAAAAACTTCAGGAACAAGTCCCTTTTCTGGGGTTACTTCCCCTTTTTTTTTCTTTTAATGCCACTATTACCAGCTTGAGAGTCACTGGACCCCTTTTTAGAAAAATAACTGTCCCGAGTGCTCTGTTTTTGGTCCTCTTTCATTTCCGAAGGGGGCAAGGTTTTTTCACTAAACATGTTGCAGATATGGCTTGTTTCAGCTTTGGGCAGGGTGGTGTTTTTCAACAAATGTCTGGGCATCATTCCACTTGGAACAAATTTCCTTAATCTCTGCAGAAGGCACCTCCTTCCTTCCTTTTTTCCTCCTTTTTTGAAGCAATTGTCAACTTTGGGCTGATGAAGTTCCAGTTCCAGCTCTTGCAGCTCTTCAGTGGGTTTGCTCACCCTTTGGGCCTGCACCAACTCTTCCCCCATCCTCACCACTCACCCCAACCCCAGGCTTTCCCCAAAGTCACAGTATCTTCCACAACAGGCACAGGGTCCAGCCTCAAATCCTTCAAAATCCCCTTTTCAACACAATCCCGTGGTCTCAAGCAAGTTCAAAGTCCGAGCCTCCCCCCCAAGCCTTACCTATAAGGCCTAGGCAGTTGAACATTAAATGATTTTTCCAGAACTCTCTATGGGTCAGTTGAGTGTCCCAGGTCACTTAAAGCACTTCGAAACACTGCTTTGGTGTACAGTTTTTGAAGTTAGAAATGACCTGCTGGTCCATGGGCTGGAGAAAAGGAGTGGTGTCAGGAGGCAAAAACTTCACTTTTATAAATTTTGGGCCTAGACATTTGGTCTTCCCAAATCTGGAGGTGTGCAGGAGCATTTCCCGTACCAGGAGGCACTTGAGTCCCAAATTTTTTCCTGGGGATTTTTCACACTTGGGCCAAACACATCATCAACCCAATCTTTGAAAATTGGCCTTGTGACCCATGCATTTTGATTTGATTTCCACATCATATAATATTTTTTTGGACATGTGTTTTTTAACACTCTGGGTGTTTCAGAGTGATAAAGAGTAAAGGCGTCACTTTTAAATCCCCACTAGCATTGCACACAACAGAGGGGTTTGCCTGTCTTTCTGGCTTGTGTCCTGGCAGGGTCTTTTCCTCCTGCGTGATGTAGGTCCGTTGGGCATTTTTTTCCGAACAGGCCTGTTTGTCCAAAATTTAAAAACTTGTTGGGGTTTCAGATTTTCCCTTTATTTTTTTTTTTAAAAAAATGGCCCTCTCCCACCGGGCAGGGTGACCCAAAAAAAAAAGAAAATCCCTAAAAAAAAAAATTTTTTCATCATTCCCTTTCCCACACTCATAAAAATCACTGTCTTTGCAAAGGGGTTAATCGACAGCTGGAAAAGTCCTCCCAGCTGTCACTATCCCAACCCCCCCTTTTAAAATGGGGATTGTACTTCCCCTTTCCAGGATTCAAGTCCAACTAAATCAATTAACTAGTTTCCCTGAATCCCTTCACAAAATGTTACCCTGCTCACACTCCAACTGATCGTCATGTCCCAAAAAAACCTTTGTCTCCATTCACCCTATTAACACCCCCCACATGCTTGCTGGAAGTCCAAGCCCCCCACCCACAAAACCTCCTTTACCCCTTCCCCCCAACCTTTTCTGAAACGCCCCCCCCTTCCTTCCCCCACAGATTTATACGCTCTCCAAGTCATTCTACTTTGATCCATTCTCTCTAAATGACCAAACCACCTCAACAACCCCCCTTCAGCCCTCTGACAAAAACTTTTAGTAACTCCACCTTCTCCTAATTTCCCATTCGAATTTTCGCATAATATTTAACCCCACATTGCCCTTAGACAGGACATTCCACTGCCTCCACCCCCCCTTGCTGCAGCATTTGCAACCCATGCTTCACACCCATATAAGAGTGTTAGTACCACTATTTTACCCCCTTTAAATTTTTTTCCCCTTTTTTTTTTTTGGCCCTCCCATAAATTTTAACGTTTTTGTTTTTTCTTATAACCTCCCCAAAACCCTTTTTTTAAATCGTTTTATACCCTCATCACCTTACTCTTATCTATGTTCCCTTTTTAAATTTCTACCTTTACACACTCTCCCAAACTCATCCACTAACCTTCAACTTTTCTTTAGAATTCCCAAAGCACAGTATCATCAGCAAAAAGTAACTGTGTCAACTCCTATTTGCATTTAATTCTCCATAATTTAATCCCCCCCCTCCCCAACACCCCAGCATTTACTTCTTTTAAACCCCCTCTAAAATATATTAAACAACCCTGGTGACAACCCTCCCCGTCTAAGACCTACTTTTCCGAAATAATCTCCCTCTCCTCCAACCCAGCCTCCTTCCTTAAAAAATCTTTAAACCTTAGTAATTTACCACCATTCCATATACTTGCCACATTGCTCCCCTATCACTCTATCATATGCCTTTTCTAAATCCATAAATGCAATAAAAAAATTCTCTACCTTTATCTAAATACCCATTATGCTTCACTGTAAACACTTGATCTACATATCCCCTTCCCCCTTAAAACCTCCTTGCTCATCTGCAATCCTACTTTTGTCTTACCTCTAATTCTTTCAATAATAACCCTGCCATACACTTTACCTGGTTCTCAGTAAACTTATTCCCCTATAATTTTACACTCTTTTACCCCCTTCCCTTTTATAAAGGACTTCATGCTCTCTGCCAAACCTAGTACCCTTCCCCCTTTTATACATTTATTAAACAAAAAAACCAACCACTCCAACACTATATTTTTCATTTCTTTATGATCCCGTCAGTTCCAGCTGCTTTTCCCCCTTTTTCTGTAATGCCCCCGCACCTCCCCCCCACTCACATCCTGC